>JAVJIF010006220.1:0-208726 GCA_038442645.1 Agave tequilana | reverse complement strand
TGTTTATAAACACAGGCAGTACGAAACCCTACCTTAAACTAAAAAGGTTTTCAATCATAACAAGAATCAAATCTAAGATAAGAAACATAGAAAGATCAAATATCTATCTTATCTTCCATTGGGCTATAGGTAGGGTCGCATCGCAACTCGACTCAAAACATCACTGGATCTAGGGATGCGAATGGGGTCAAAGACTGAGCCGAGCCCGCCCGCAAATCCCGGGCGGCCTAGCTCGATCGGGCTTGAGTCGTGCCGGCCGGGCTTTTATAAAAATATAAAAAATGTAGTATGCTTCTAAATTCTAAAAAATTCCCCAATTTTAGGCAATTGATACAAATTGTAATATGCAGATGTAATTTTTTATTAACAATCCATAAATTGGATAATCGATACAAATGTAAATGAATAATATAAATAAAAAGATAAAATTACAAATGTAGTATGAAAAATTGAAATTGAAGTTTAAATTGATACAAATACAAATACAAGAAATCTCATTTTTTCACTCATCTTCTAGAGAGTCTTCAATGATTTTATCTGCTATTTTATTCTAACTTCTCGTCTCTGCATGATCGGCAAAAAGCTAGCACTAAGTAAAAGAAGGAAGTGTGGGTTGATGTTACTGCTTTTGCGATTCTTCCGTAGTAGCGAAGTGGCTATACGGGTCGTATCCACAAGGAGGGAGAGTGATGGAAGCTTGATGCGGCTTTTATGTTCAAGACGAAAGAAAGTTCTTGTTTCCAAATAAAGAATTGAAAAGTGAAAGAAGTTGTTTTAAAGAATTGTTGGAAAATGTTTTGGTGGTTTGTAAAAGTGATTTTTTTCTTAGTTGTAAAAATGCATGGCTAACTTTCTACTAAGTGCTCCCACTAATTTCTAACTTTTTGAAGATAGCCTCAGGATGGATCATAGGCAAACACAACCCTTGTGCATTGGAACTATTCACGTGGAAATCGAGTGAAAGTTCATCCTAAAACTTAGCCTTACACGGCAAAAACTCGGACATTCCCTTATCAAGATCCGATAGAAGGCGAGAATAAGGGAAGACTCGAGTGCACTATTGGTATCGGCAAAGTTAAAAGGAAAAGTCTCTAACTTACAATAACAAGTAAAGTATACAACTCATAGATCATCAAAACTCATTAAGCATGAAGTATAAGAAAGTAGATACTTGTAGGTAAATTAGAGTTAGAACCCTCGTCTTAAGATGCCATAACTCTCATTTGCACAAGGCTTGTTTGGCACTATTGACTCATGCGGGTTATCAAACAAGTGTTAGAAATTAGTGGGTTAGTAGTTAGTTAGCCATGCTAAATGAAAAAGTTAGTTAGCCATAAATGTAAAAGAAACAACAAAGTAGAAGAAGTGGAAAGAGGGAGATACACTACAAGAAAACAAAAGAAAAGAAAAGTTAAAGAGAGGAAGTTACACTACAACAAAGTAAAAGAGAAGAAGTGGAGAAGAAAGAAGTTACACTACAACAAGTAAAAGTAAATGCAAAGACAAGTAAATAGAAAGAAGGAAGAGAAGTAATTACTTGTATTGATTGTCACCCTCCAAATACAACTTTTACACACTCTCTCTCTTTCACTCTAATGGCTAAACCTACAACTAGAAGAAGAAGAACAACAACTACAAATCTTAAAAACAAAATTACAACAACTTGCTCTAAACTCTGGATCTGCTTCACTGAAGACCCCTGGGGGGGCTTTTATAGGCACCAGGGCAAAGGGGGCCACGTGCACAGCACGTGGCCCAAAACTGAAGCGCGCGCGCGCCAAGATGGCCGCGAAAACGCGGCTTTAGCCGCGTTTCCGTGGCCAAGCCAGGGCGGCGCGTGCCCAGTTTTGGGTAGCGCGTCGCCCAGACTGTCTTCTGACCACCTGTACTCCTGGATTTGCGATTTGACTCCCTAGGCTGACAAAATCTTCACTCTAAGGTCAATGGCTACTTGGTAGGATCTTAATCACCAATTAAATGGTGATTTAGGTCTTATTCTTCATTTGAACAGCATGGACCTAGAATCAAGGAAGCAAGGTATTATTAGCAGAATTTATTATCAAATAAATGTGAGAATGTGATGAAAATTATGCAAAATTAGAGACTAATCACACCCCACACTTATCTTTTTGCTCGTCCCGAGCAAAACAAAAATAAGAGAATTATTATACCACTTTCGCAGGTGACGCGATTGCACTGAGCATGTGCAACAAGCCTTTAAACCTCTAGGTTTCCCCTAGAGGAGGAGTGTTGTCTCCTGAGGGTTTCAGCGGATTGCACCCACAAAATCCAATAAGTAAAGACAAGAAGTTAGTTGTTAGAAGATTTTTTTTTTTTTTTTTGAAAGAAGTTTCAATCATCTAAGTAAAAATGACCGAATGATGTAAGAATTAGGTTTAACCCTCATAAGTCCTCTTATACTTTAGCCTTCATAAAAGAAGAAACTTTGGTTTTTCTTTAAATTTAGAAAGGATCTTATACTTCTAACTCATTCTTTTAGTTTGCTTTAGATAGATATGCATAATGTGTAAGTGTGATGTGCTTGAGATTTTTCAACTCAACCTTGAATATCATTTAATTTTATTAATATTTACTTATTATTCTTGGTTCCATTAGGCTTCTACTTCACTTATGTAACACATATCAAACCGATGACTCTCAAACCAGATGGTCTTAGGGCACCAGGTGGAAAAACACCTTCAGATCAAATATGCAAGTGGAGTAGGCCACGAAATCAAGATTTATATATAGGATTTTTTTATTTTTATTTATTTATTATTTTTTTTAGCGTGAGTAATCATGCTTCTTGAGGCACAATTATCCAGCTTCTCTTTTTTTTTTTCAGCGTGAGTAATCATGCTTCTTGAGGCACAATTATCCAGCCTTTTTTTTTCTTTTCAGAGTTGTGTCTCAAAATCCCAAGCATGTGTGTGAATTATGCATATTCTACTAAGGATAAATAAAAGGTATGAATTATTTTCCTTATCCCTCCTATCTTTTTAGTCAAACCATTCTTTCTTGTTTACTTAGGCAAAAATAAAGATTTATTACTAAGGTTCCCATAATTCCTACAATCTTTTGGTATTTTTATAAAGAGTATGAAATTTCTTTTCAATCTGAGATTTTTTTTTTTTGAAAGAAGGAAGAAAGAAGAGAAAAAGAAAAAGAAAAAGTGTTTGCACCCCCCCACACCTATCTAATGCATTGTCCTCAATGAATGCAGATGCAAATGCAATAAATAGGGGGAAGGAATGATGTTACCGTCTTCGTGGACTCGGGTCGGCCAAGTGCAAATAGGCGAAAGAATGTACACGGGGTAAGCATATAAACAATTTTTTTTTTTTGGTTGTTTGGTGGGGTTAGGTGTATGATGGGGCAAAAAGAGTCAGCACACTATTATCTGGAATTATCGGCTCAGTGGTCAAGAAGGGCTTCAGTCTTTGCCCATTCACTTTAAATTTCGTGTTATTTTTAGGGTCAGCAATAAGCACAGCACCGTGTGGGAAAATAGTGCGCACAATGAATGGTCCCGACCAACGAGTTTTCAGTTTCCCCGCAAAAATATGAAGCCTAGAATTGTACAGCAGAACCCTATCTCCCGGGGCAAAGTTTTTCCGGTTATGAATTGGTCATGAAAAAGTTTGGTCCTGCTCTTGGTAATTCGTGCATTCTCATAAGCTTCATTCCGTATCTCCTCTAATTCAGAAATCTGCAGTTTCCTAAGTTCACCGGCCTTGGTCAGGTCAAAGTTGAGTTGCTTAATTGCCCAGAGGGCCCGGTGTTCTAATTCTACTGGCAGATGACAGGCTTTTCCAAACACAAGTCTGTAAGGAGATATCCCCAGAACTGTCTTAAATGCGGTACGGTAAGCCCACAATGCATCTTTGAGCTTAACTGACCAATCCTTTCGGTTTTGTCCGACAGTCTTTTCCAGAATGAGCTTGATCTGTCGGTTGGTGACTTCTACCTTACCATTCGTCTGGGGATGATACGGGGTTGATAACTTGTGATTGATGGAATATTTTCGCATCAGGGTCTCAAAAACTCTGTTGGAGAAATGTGATCCATTATCACTAATTATCGCTCTCGGGGTGCCAAATCGGGAGAAGATGTTATCTTTAAGAAATTTGACAACCACTTTGTTGTCATTCGTCTTGGTCGGCACAGCTTCTACCCATTTAGAGACATAATCAACAGCAACCAAAATGAATTGGTTACCAAAGGAGTTGGGGAATGGCCCCATGAAATCGATTCCCCAAACATCAAAGATTTCAACTTCAAGGATTGGGTTCAGGGGCATCATGTCTCTTCTAGAAATTTTCCTAATTTTCTGACAATTTGCACATGACTTGCAAAAATGATATGAATCCTTGAACAAAGTGAGCCAGTAGAACTCACTTTGTAGAACCTTCTCTGCAGTCTTACGGGCACCGAAGTGTCCTCCGCATGCAAGATCATGACAAAAGCTGAGCACACTTCTCTGTTCCTCCTCGGGTATGCATCGTCTAATTATTTGGTCTGGACAATACTTAAAAAGATACGGTTCTTCCCAGAAGAAGTACCGTACTTGGGCAAAGAAGCGGTATTGGTCTTGCTTTGTCCAGTCAGCGGGTAATTGCCCCGTGGCCAGGTAATTAACGATGTCAGCATACCAGGGTTCCTTAAGAATGGCTAGGATGTGCTCATCAGGGAAATCCTCGTTGATCGGAGCTTGGATGGTTGGTGCATTCGGAATTCGTGAAAGATGATCAGCAACCCCATTTTCAATACCTCGTTTATCCCGGATTTCTAAGTCAAATTCTTGAAGCAAAAGGATCCACCGAATCAGTTGGGCTTTTGCTTCCTTCTTGGTCATGAGGTATTTCAGAGCCGAGTGATCCGTGAAAATCACCGTTTTCGAACCTAACAAGTAGGGCCGGAATTTTTCTAACGCAAGACAACGGCCAAGAATTCCTTCTCAGTCGTTGTATAGTTCTGTTGGGCGTCATTCAAGGTCCTACTCGAATAGTAAATCACGTGCTGCCTATTATCGATGCGCTGTCCTAGAACAACACCAATTGCAAAATCAGATGCATTACACATGATTTCAAATGGCTGGGCCCAATTAGGAGCAGAAATGATAGGTGCAGAAGTCAGTTCTTGCTTAAGCCTCCCCAAGACTTGAAACATTCGTCATTGAAGTCAAAGGGCACGTCCTTAGTGAGCAGGTTAGTTAAGGGCCTCGCAATTTGCTAAAGTCCTTAATGAACCGTCGGTAGAACCCAGCATGCCCTAAAAAGGATCTAATATCCTTGATGCTTTGGGTGGTGGGAGCTTAGCAATCACTTCTACCTTAGCCTTATCCACTTCTATGCCTCTCCTCGAAATTTCATGGCCTAAGACAATCCCCTGTCTCACCATAAAATGGCATTTTTCCCAGTTTGGAGTTAGGTTCTTCTCAATGCATCTTTGTAGCACTAACTCTAACTGATGAAGACATTGATCAAATGAATCTCCGTAGATGGAGAAGTCATCCATGAAAATCTCAAGAAAACGTTCCACCATATCAGAGAACAAACTAAGCATGCACCGTTGGAACGTTGCAGGAGCATTGCACAATCCAAAAGGCATGCACCTATAAGCAAAGGTTCCGAACGGGCAAGTGAACGTTGTCTTTTCCTGGTCTTCTGCAGCAATGGGGATTTGATTGTATCCCGAGTACCCATCCAGAAAGCAGTAGTACTCATGTCCAGCCAAACGCTCAAGCATTTGGTCGATGAAGGGTAGCGGGAAATGGTCTTTACGGGTAGCAGCATTCAACTTCCTGTAGTCGATACAAATACGAACCTTGGTAGGCAATCTTGTTTGTACCAACACTTTTTCCTCATTTTCTACTACCGTAAAGCCAGCCTTCTTTGGGACCGCATGAACAGGGCTAACCCATTGGCTATCAGAAATGGGATAAATGATCCCATTATCTAATAGTTTTAGAATTTCAGCCTTCACTGCCTCTCGCATGAGAGGGTTAAGCCTGCGTTGTGGGTCCCTCCTAGGGTTGTTTCATCAACTAAATGGATTCTATGTTGCACTATGGCTGGACTTATTCCCTTGATGTCTTTCATTGTCCATCCAATGGCTTCCCTGTGTCTTTCCAGAATAGACATTAAGCTGTCCTCTTGTTGCTCAGTCAGGTGGGATGCTATGATGACTGGCAAGGTGTCCTTTCCGCCCAGGTAGGCGTACTTGAGATGTTCAGGCAGGGCTTTCAACTCTAGGGAAGGTGTTGCTTCATTGGAGGGAATCTCTGGGCTTTCGATCCTAAGATGGGGTACACTGGGGCTTGATGCCCAATCCACTGCTGAATCTACGATCTGGTCTAAATTGAAATCCTCAGCCTCCAGATCAAACTCTGCCTCAGTTTCTATCTCCATGCATTCCTCATGCTCACTAGTCAGGTTTTCAATAGAATTGACCTCAAATGTCTGATCATTGACATCCCTAGGCTGTCTTCCAAGATTGAAGACATTGACTTCCTTCGTCATATCTCCAAAAGTTAATCGCATGGACCCGTTCCTACAGTTGATTATGGCATTGGCTGTAGCAAGGAATGGGCGCCCTAAGATGACGGGAGTTTGAGACCTAAGATTGGACACAGGTTGGGTCTCAAGTACAATGAAGTCAACGGGTAAATGAAATCCCTGACCCGAATGAGGACGTCTGTGATTTCCCCCTTCGGGATCTTCACAGATCGGTCAGCTAGCTGAATGGTGACTCGAGTTGGGCTTAGCTCACCCAACCCAAGCTGCTGGTATACTGAGAGAGGCAGCAAGTTGATACTTGCTCCTAGGTCAAGAAGCGCTCTACTGATTTCGGTCTGTCCTATGGTGCAGGAAATGTTGGGACTCCGGGATCCTTGTATTTCACCGGAATGGGACCAGACAGAATTTCGCTTATGTTAGTGGCCAAGAACACTTTCTTGGGCACATTGGTCTTTCTCTTCTTAGTACACATATCCTTCAGAAATTTGGCATAAGCCGGGACTTATTGGATAGCGTCTAGAAGTGGCACATTTAACTTGACCTGGTTGAACATCTCTAGAATTTTCTCCATGTGCATATTTTTATTGTTGTTCCTAAGACTATTGGGAAAGGGTTCTACAGGCTTATGAACTTGTTCAGCAGCTTTGTCCTCGTCAGATGTTTGTGGAGCGGATAGGGAGGAACTAGCAGAGGTGGAGGCTTGAGTGGGATCAGGATGGACTGGACTCGTCTGTTGGTAGACCTAGTTGTCTACCTTCTTTCCAGATCTCAGTGTGTGAACAGCATTACACTGGTTAATTGATGGATCCTGAACTTCATATGCTTGCTTGGAGGTTTTGGGTTAACTAATGACTGACTAGGCAAAGTACCCCTAGGTCTCTCACTTAGGGAGCTAGCTAACTGGCTCATTGATCGGCAAAAAGCAAGCACAAGAATAAGTAAATAGAGTGTGGGTCGAAGTTACCGCTTTTGCGATTCTTCCGTAGTAGCGAAGTGGCTATACGGGTCGTATCCCCAAGGACGGGAGGCGATAGAAGCTTTACCGGTTGATTCACGTTTATGTTAAAAGTTCTTTAAAGTTTTAAAGAATGAAAGAAAAGAAAATAAAGAATAAAAGAGAAGTACAGTGAAACACAAAGAAGTGGGAAATATAGAAAAGAATATGTTTGTGATTTTGGATATTTTTCTAAAACAAGTGAAAGAGAAAGAAAACTCACGGCTACTAACTAACTACTATGACTCCACCAACACGCTAACCTCTTAGTGATAGTTGCCTTACAAGTATCATTGGCCATCACTAGTCCTTGGTTTAAGAGCGATTCAAAGCATGACCCATATGTAACTCTTCACAACCCAACTCAACAAACAAGTGCAAGCTACACTTAAATCATCAAAACCCAATAAGAGAAAGCATGAAATAAAATAATGTTAGCTTGTTAGAGATTAGGAAGTTAGAGTGTTACATCCATCATCATGAGCCATCAATGGCTCTTGCAAGAGCAAGGCCAAAATGAGGCTATTAGATTCATGTGGATTATCATAAAAGAAGTTAAACTAGTTGGTGGTTAGTAGTTAGTTGCCATGAGAGAAAAGACTAGCTACACATGTAAAAGAGATTAGAGAGAAGAAAACAAAGATAAAGTAAGAGAGCACCTTTCATTGATTGTCACCTTCAATTACAAGCACTCTTACTTCCCAACATGTACTACCTCTCTCCCTAATACATGATCTACAAAATGGAACTTACAATGGAGAAGGAAGAAGAAACTACACTACCCTATCCTAAACTACAAAAGTGAAGATGAAACTACTCTAACTCAAACTACTCCTCAACCTCCTCCTCTCTCGTCCTCAGGAACCCCAGGGGGGTATTTATAGGCGCCAAGGGAACAGGGGGCCAGGGGACAAGATGTGACCCGAAACGGCGCGCGCGATGCGGCCGTATTGCCGCGGAAATACGGTAAAAGCCGCGTTTCTGCGGCTGTCCTTGGTCGGCGCGCGCGGCGCCGCCTGGGGAGGCCAGGGGACATGATATGACCCGAAACGGCGCGCGCCGCGCGGCCATATGGCAGCGCGCGCGGCGCTCTTGGCCGCGTTTCCGCGGCCACGTGATGGCTGCGCGCGCGGCGCTACGAGCCCCGTGCTGCCCTTTTTGTCTCCCTGTCGGCTATGGCCCCTGGTTTCTGATATGGCCGCGAAAACACGGCAAATGTCGCGTTTCCGCGGCTGTCCTTGGGCGGCGCGCGCGGCGCCGCCTGCTGCGTGCTGCACTGTTGTTCCCCTGTCGGCTAAAGCTCCCGGTTTCTGGTTTGGCGCTCCTGGTTTTGATAGAATCTGCTCTTTAGGTCACTAGCTATTTTAATAGCCCTTTAATCACCAATTAAATGGTGATTTGGGTCATCTTCTTCATTTGCACACCATTGACCTAAGATCAAGCAAGAAAGATTTTATTAGCAGAATTTATTATCAAATAAATGTGAGAATGTGATGAAAATTATGCAAAATTAGAGACTAATCACACCCCCACACTTATCTTTTGCTCGTCCCGAGCAAAAAAAAAACTAAGAAATTATTACACCACTTTCGCAGGTGATGCGATTGCACTGAGCATGTGCAACAAGCCGTTAAACATCTAAGTTCCCTTAGGGAGGAGTTTTGTCTCCTGAGGGTTTTCAGTGGATTACACCCACAAAATCCATAAAGAAAGAAATCAAATGTTAGTATTTGGAAAATGCATTTTTGAAATAGAGAGAAGTGTTGAAGTATTTTTGCGAAAATATAAGTGATCCAAGGTCATAGGTTAACCAGAAATTAATCTTCCTTAAACTAAGTCGAAATGCAAAATCTTATAAATTAAATGTAAGAATTTAAAATTGAATTGACTCTTTGATCCTTTAGAAAAATATGCACTTTGTGAGCTGTGAAGATTTTTGGGATATCGACTCTAACTTTCATGCCATTTATTTATTTATATATATATATATATTCTTCTTCCCTTAGTTTTCTTAGGCTTTCTTATTTACCCGGGTAGTGAGCCTTTAGCCGGTGACTCCCAAACCCGATGGTTTTAGGGCACCAGATGAGAAAACATCCCTCGGACTTAAGGACTTGAGTAAACAAGGCCACAAAACTAAAGGGGATTATTTCATTTTTTGTCCACCATTTTAGGTATGAATAATCATGCTTCCTGAGGCATAATTACTCAACTTCAATAAGTGGTTTTTATTTATCATAATAATTTTTTTTAAATATATTTTTATGGCATTTCTAGTCTTTGTTTAAATCCCAAAAATTGTGTAAGTGTGAAGTGCATAAATCTAAAAAATTCAAGATCAAATTATCTTTTCAATTTTACTTTCTTAACCTATAATTTAGACAAGATCTATTATTTTGACTCGGTTTAAAATTTCAAAATTTTAGGTCTTCCTAATTCCTAAGATAATCTTAATTTTCTTAAAAATAAATCAAAAACTATTTCTCTTGTTTCAAAACGTTTTGTAAAAAGAAAAGAAAAGAGTTTCTATTTTTTTTTAAAGAACTGTAAAAGAAAGAAAATGAAAAACTAACTATGTTAGTAAGCCCTTCCCCACACTTATCACATGCATGGTCCTCAATGCATCGTGAATGTGTATAGACATGAAACAAATGGAGAGGGAAGGAAGATTACCTCATGGTGGTGGCTCCGGTGGTGGTCGGATTGGGCCAAGCGTTGCGACCCAATCAAGATATCGTGGATCGTCCAGAAATCCACCAATGACCTCTCTAACATGACCCAATAAAAGAATCTTATTGAAATTTTATCCCTATCTAATGGCCAAGTTTTAAAAATAATTACTGAGTCATTTTCTTCAACAGTCTTATCCAACAATGAAGTGTGATTTTGAGAGATGAGTGATTTGGACTCAAATGGAACAGGAACAAAAACTGATACCGACTCGGGAAGTTGACTCAGATCAAGTCGAGAGTCAACAATGAGAGTCGAAATTGGGTCAAAAACAGGGTCCAAACCAAAGAATTGATACTCACATACTTTCCCAATGATGAAGTGTGATCAGGAGAGATTGGTGATTCTATTTCACGGTGTACTGGCACAGGATTCAATGTTGACTCCGGAATAGAGAAAGAATCTGGTAAAGATACCGGGGTCGTTATTGAATCAAAAAGTAAAAAGGAATCATCTACTTGAGGTTCAGGATCACTTTCAGGTTCGATTTCAATTTCAGGAAAGGGATAACTTGCCAGAATGTCCATGTGACTTTCATAACTTGGAGTTTGATCAAGTTCAAATGTGTGTTCTGAAATTGAATCTGATTTCCAAAATGACATGATTCATGGGTCCAATCAGTAGAGTTAGGGATATAAGAATTGGTTAAAGGTTGACAAGAAAGGCTTTCCATACTCTTAGTGATCAATTCGCTCAAAAGTGAATCTAACCTACTGATAGGCCGTGTAACAGAATTTGGATTCGGAATCATGTCTTCCATACTCTTTGTAATTGGTTCTTGAAAATATGAGTATGGAAGTTGATTTTGGAAATTATGGTGGATTTGTGAGTCCATCGGATTTTGCAATTGATGCTCGGACTCACGCAAGGGTTCTATACTCAAGTCCAGTACTGATGGTTGTTCATTTTGAATAGGTGAGACTGGAAAGGATGAGTAGGACTCTTGAAAATTTGGTTGAGATGAGGAGTCCAACATGTTTTGCACTTTATCACAAAAGACTTCCAAACGCTTTTCTAACTCAGATTCGTCTTCAATTGGATGTTCTAGAAAAGAAGTATGTGGAATTTGATGCGGGAAGGATTGTGATTTGAGCAAATTTTGCATTTGTTGTAGGGACTCTTCTATACTCCTTTCCAATGATGATTTTTCTTCGGGTGGTTCAGGAAAAGGAGTATATGAATCAAAATTGGGGAATGAATATTGTGAGATTTGTGGACAAGATGGTTGAAAATTGGACTCGGGGTAGGTGAATCTGAAGGTTCACCCAGAGGGGGGGTGAATAGGTGATGGCTAATCTAATGGTCACTTAATGCCAAATGATGCAAATAATGCGGAAGCTAAAAATAATTGTGACCTAATTAAAAACTTTTACACTAAACACTATGTATAACACAAGAGTGTTGCCGAATTCCCCGTGAAGGGCTCTAGACAAACTCCTCTAGATTCCCCTTGAATGGGTTGAGGTGCCGCGTTGGCTCTCTTGGTTGAATACAAGTGTTAGCAACAATTCCAAGCAAGTCTATCAATTATGCACACAATATGAATATCAAGCATGTAAAGTAAGCACAAAGTAAGCATGCAAGATATAATAAGAGACAAAGAGAGAGAGAGCAATCGCAAACACAAAGGGTTTGTTTCGAGGTTCGAGCACACTTGCTCTACATCCCCGCCTTCGACACACGAAGGATTTCCACTATGCAAGATCCCAATGGATCTCTCCTCGGTGCCGCAACACCTACAAGCCCTCAGACTCCCTAGTCAAGTACACACCGCAAGCTTACTAGCTCGCCGAGGCCGCACCTCGAAACAACCGAGTCCGCACCCGAACTCAAAACAACGCGGACACACACGTCCGCCTCCTCAAAATAACAAATGAAGTTTTTGGTGATCACAACACTTTGATCACCTAAAAACAATCTCACTACAACACACCTATAGGATGAATAATCAATGGATAGCTCAAGTGTGGTGTGAGAAAAATAAGGATGAGAGTGGTGGAGGAAAAACTCAAGAAATCTCTTTTAACACACTCTAAATAAAATCTTCCCTTTTGATTGGAAGTATTTGCACTCAAATATGTGGAGAAAACTCTTTTAAAAGGATGGGAAAAACTGGCTCAAAGCTCTCGTAAAATCTTCTTACAAAACAATGACCAAACCCCCAAATTTATAGGCTGTCAAAAACTAGCCGTTGGGGTCTGTCAGGCCTGCCGGTCGACCGGGTCGGTCGACCGCCAACGGTCAGAAATCAGACCGTTGGAGCCACGGTCGACCGCCTGGGTCGACCGACCCACTGGAGCTGAGAGTCTAACTCTCTGTCGGTCGACCCGTACGGTCGGCCGAACTTTCCAGAGAGCAGAGCTCTCTGGAGCGGTCGACCCGTACGGTCGGCCGTCCTCTAGTGCACAAAGGCGTGCACATCTGTGCACGTCGGTCGACCGGTCCGGTCGGCCGACTTCAGTATTAGTCGACTTATAAAGGTAGTAAGTCGACTTATCCGAAGCCTGAAACAGTTTTCTGGGATTAAAAAGTTTGTCTTTTTGGCTCAAATAAAATCCCATAAAATACTTAAAAATCTACAAAAAATAGTTTAACCAATATACTTTGATATACAAACGTGCTTGCACAAAATCAAGGCATGTTATAAAAGATTGGACTATTTTTGTAACTTGGAAATATTTGGCTCAAGATAAAAACTGTATTTTCCAAAACATGTTTTCTAAACTTTGTTTTTCCAAAACATCTTAAAATAAAAACTAGATATTTTGAACACATTAAAGCATAGTGTGTATGGATATGATCCACTACACAATCAAGATGAAATATCTATGTTTTTGGCATTAAGCATAAACTTGGTTTTGGTTGAAAGATGTAAACATGAATATCAAAAACAAATAGTATTTTGTTACAAAGAAAAATCTTTTCTAAACTAAAAAATCTTTCATGAAAACAATTCTATCAAGAGTGTGTGTGTATATGTACTTGAGCAATCCACCAGCTATCTATCCTTTACATTTTTAACTAAAACAAAAATAAAATCTTATACCTAGACACAAGTCTTCATCTTCTTGAAGTCTTCTCTTGAAGGCTTCTCATCTTCTTGACTTGGTCCAAGCTTGATCCAAAAGCTCCTTGGATCACACCGTGCTAGCTTCAAATCTTGACATTTTATCCTTTGTTGAGCTATGCACCTACTAAGATCTTGATAATGAATCTGTCACTAATTAAACACAAGATCATTAGTAAACATAACTTCATGAGTTGATCATCATCAAAACTAGGGTGATAGGCCTTTGGGCCAACAATCTCCCCCTTTTTGATGATGACAAAACTCATGGAGTTATATATGCATGGATTAAAGTAAAGCTTCGAAGAAGCTCCCCCTTAACTCATGCATACCAAATGAATAATAGATATGGCAATGAGGCACATGAATATGTATGCAAGTATGGAGATAAAACATGCAACAAGCATAAATCAAAATCTTTTTCTCCTATTTGCAATACAAATATATATATGCATAAACACAAGGAAGACACATACTTCTCCCCTTAAGCATTGAAAACATGCATATAAACTCAATAAACTCAAATATTTCTCCCCCTTTTTGTCAATCATCAACAAAGGGTTCAAAGTAAAATCAAAGCAAACAAATTTTTCTCCCCCTTTTTGTCAAAAACAAAAAGATCAAGAAGGGGTTAAACAAATCAATCAATAAAGATTTATATGCGATATACATTCATGAAGAGGAAGACGCTAAGTTAACTTCCCTACATATATGCATTACATGAAGAAGGGATGACAAGCCCTAACTCACATAACACATATTATGTAATGCATAAGAGGAGATATGAAGCTCCCCTACACACGTATATCATATAAAGAAGAGTTGTCAAGCTCCTCAATTTATAATATACTCAACATGAATCTATATGTAGAAGAGATGTTAAGCTCTCCTTGCATATAGGAATTATAACTCAAAAATTTTGAATTTTTTTTCTAATTTTAAAAAAATTTTTAAAGGTATCAGAGCTCTTGTAAAACAATCAAATTTTTAAGATACCAAATTTAACAATAATCATTATCATATTGATACCAATTGAAATTTAACAAATATGAAGTTGAAGCATTTTGATATCAATGGTAAACATAATGATCAAAATATTTTTATTTTTCATCATAAACTTTGTGCTTTTAAAAGTGTGAACCAATAGAAAGTTAAGCACATGAAAATCATATATATGTATGAAATGAGTATACCAATTGAAATTGATACTACATATATAAGAAAAATAAAATATGAGTATATACAAAAATTATCAATTTAGATACCAAATGAAAGAGTCCAATGATACCAATTGACATAACAATAAGATCAAGTGTATATCTCATAACCTACCACCCTTCATATGCACAAGGTAAAAGATTTTCAATGAAGCATACAAGGCATAATCGCCCATCCATCCTCCCATGAATGGTAGGGGTTTTCAAAAATAGATTTGAGAAATAAGCTTTGTTTGAAAAACTCTACCAAATGAAGAACAATTAACTAGTTAAAATAATTTTGAAAAACTAGTTAAAGATCCTTCAAAACATGAAATCAAAGCATATGTATTCCATGAATCATACCAAATACACAAATATGACACTCAAGATCTATAAAGCTCATAAAAAGATGTTCATGAAACAAGATCATGACAAAATGAATAAAATGTGAGTGTACAAGAGTCATGTAAATAGCATTTTCATGAAAATAGACATTGAAACTCAAAGTGATCATGTATCAAATTTTTACAAAAACATGAAAAATCATTTTTCAATAAAACAAACAAACTTCTAGGTATATGTATGATTTATCCAATCCTAACAATACACATACATATCTCAAACATAAAAGAGTCTATCAAATGTATTTGCATGAAGGCAAGAGACTCACGGGTATACATGTATATTTATTAGATTTGAATACAAAATACATATACATGAAGTAAAAATATGAAAATTGGCAAAGCATGTATAAATGAGAGAATCATCAAAACTAGCCTATACATGTGCATATAGTGGGTACAAATGAACATGAAGTGCAAAATTATATAAAACAAATGTAGCTCACTATTTGTACATGTATAATACAAGTTTTGATAAAAACTACATCTAAGCATGTTTTTTACCACATGAAGCACAAAACCTAAAACATGAACATGCTATATGATTTCACAAATGAATAAGCATGTACATTAGTAAAATGGGAGTTTAGAGATTGTTACCAACTCCAAAGCTCCATACATGGTGGTTGTCCCACCAAACCTCCTTGATAGCGGTGCTCCAAATATGTGTCCTTTTAGTTCAATTGCACCCACCATCAAGGCACCGATCCTCTCACGTTTTGTGAGAGCCCTCACCTACATCAAAAGCAAATGGTGGGGGTTTTGGTACCTATATTTTCTTGGGTCCTTGGGGGTTAGCATTATAAGGTACCCAAACATTTTTATGATTAGCAAAATTTAAAACATGCAACTTATCAAAACAAATTTTGCTAGATGGCCTTTGCGGCCACAATGTGTACATTTGTACACCTTAGAATGCTTATGTGTATGATTGTGATCGTGACGTGCAACATAAGCATATGCATGATGATGATGTGCATGAACATGTGGAGTTTGTTTCTTTGCAAACATGGACTCCAATCTAGAATGGTTGAATGCACATGTGCTCAAGTAGAGCTCAAACAATCAATTTTATTTTTCAAGTTCTTAATCTCACTATCATCAATGGTAGCATGTAAAGAGTAGTGAGAAATAGAATCATTTTTCTTAGTCTTTTTAGAAACATTTTCTTTTTCTTTTTCAAACATTTTTCTTTTCAAACAATTATTTTTCTTGAAAAATAATTTCCTTTTGAGTTTCCACCAAAGCAATTTTATTTTTCAAAATCGTGTTCCCTTCACAAAGATCATTTAATTTAGACATAAGGGAAACATTCTCATTTTTCAAAACTTCATTTTCTTTTTCTAAACATGTAATGTTACTTCTAAATGTATCATGCTCTACATGCATGCAATCCAACTTCTTTTTCAAATTTTTATTATCCTTTTTAATCATGTCATATTTTAAGCAATAATTGACAAAATGTAGAGAGCTCTTCATATGACATGTTATTATCCTCATCCTCGGATTCGGTAGTTACCTCAAGGGGTAATCCCTTGGACCATATAGCACTTGTTGGAGATGTCGCTTCCAACATCCGAATCACTCCCCGCATAGTATTGATCATTTTCGCCAAGGGAGAGGAGGGTGTTCCAAACTACAAAAGCCAAATCAAGATTAGCAACCCTAGATAAATAATCATCATGTAGGGTAGATCTTAAAGCATGTAGGGCTTTTGCATTAGCCTCAATGTTCATACCATTTAAACAATATGCATTATTAGTAGTGGCAAGATAAACATGAATGCCTAGGGCCTTGAGGTACAAAGACATCTTAACCTTCCAAATTTAGATGTTAAGAATGTCAAAGGTGGGTGGTGACATGAACTCTATGG
Source organism: Agave tequilana (assembly GCA_038442645.1). Taxonomy (NCBI): domain Eukaryota; kingdom Viridiplantae; phylum Streptophyta; class Magnoliopsida; order Asparagales; family Asparagaceae; genus Agave; species Agave tequilana. The sequence continues at coordinate 191,944 of JAVJIF010006220.1, read as the reverse complement.
TGTGTGTACAAAATCTTGTGAATAGCCTAAAAATGAGGATCTTTTACTCTAGATTGTTAGACCAAATCAGAGTACCAAGCTCTGATACCAATTGAAGGTTCACCTAGAGGGGGGTGAATAGGTGATGGCTAATCTAATGGTCACTTAATGCAAATGATGCAAATAATGCGGAAGCTAAAAGCAATTGTGACCTAATTAAAAACTTTTACACTAAACACTATGTATAACACAAGAGTATTGCCGAATTCCCCGTGAAGGGCTCTGGACAAACTCCTCTAGATTCCCCTTGAATGGGTTGAGGTGCCGCGTTGGCTCTCTTGGTTGAATACAAGTGTTAGCAACAATCCCAAGCAAGTATATCAATTATGCACACAATATGAATATCAAACATGTAAAGATAAGCACAAAGTAAGCATGCAAGATATAATAAGAGATAAGAGAGAGAGAGAGAGCAATCGCAAACACAAAGGGTTTGTTTCGAGGTTCGAGCACACTTGCTCTACATCCCCGCCTTCGACACACGAAGGATTTCCACTATGCAAGATCCCAATGGATCTCTCCTCGGTGCCGCAACACCTACAAGCCTCGGACTCCCTAGTCCCGTACACACCGCAAGCTCATTAGCTCGCCGAGGCTGCACCTCGAAATAACCGAGTCCGCACCCGAACTCAAAACAATGCGGACACACACGTCCGCCTCCTCAAAATAACAAATGAAGTCTTTGGTGATCACAACGCTTTGATCACCTAAAAACAATCTCACTACAACACACCTATAGGATGAATAATCAATGGATAGCTCAAGTGTGGTATGAGAAAAACAAGGATGAGAGTGGTAGAGGAAAAACTCAAGAAATCTCTTTTAACACACTCTAAATAAAATCTTCCCTTTTGATTGGAAGTATTTGCACTCAAATATGTGGAGAAAACTCTTTTAAAAGGATGGGAAAAAACTGGCTCAAAGCTCTCCTAAAATCTTCTTACAAAACAATGACCAAACCCCCAAATTTATAGGCTGTCAAAAACTAGCCGTTGGGTCTGTCAGGCCTGCCGGTCGACCGGGTCGGTCGACCGCCAACGGTCAGAAATCAGACCGTTGGAGCCACGGTCGACCGCCTGGGTCGACCGACCCACTGGAGCTGAGAGTCTAACTCTCTGTCGGTCGACCCGTACGGTCGGCCGAACTTTCCAGAGAGCAGAGCTCTCTGGAGCGGTCGACCCGTACGGTCGGCCGTCCTCTAGTGCACAAAGGCGTGCACATCTGTGCACGTCGGTCGACCGGTCCGGTCGGCCGACTTCAGTATTAGTCGACTTATAAAGGTAGTAAGTCGACTTATCCGAAGCCTGAAACAGTTTTCTGGGATTAAAAAGTTTGTCTTTTTGGCTCAAATAAAATCCCATAAAATACTTAAAAATCTACAAAAAAATAGTTTAACCAATATACTTTGATATACAAACATGCTTGCACAAAATCAGGCATGTTATAAAAGATTGAACTATTTTGTAACTTGAAATATTTGGCTCAAGATAAAAACTGTATTTTCCAAAACATGTTTTCTAAACTTTGTTTTTCCAAAACATCTTAAAATAAAAACTAGATATTTTGAACACATTAAAGCATAGTGTGTATGGATATGATCCACTACACAATCAAGATGAAATATCTATGTTTTTGGCATTAAGCATAAACTTGGTTTTGGTTGAAAGATGTAAACATGAATATCAAAAACCAAATAGTATTTTGTCACAAAGAAAAATCTTTTCTAAACTAAAAAATCTTTCATGAAAACAATTCTATCAAGAGTGTGTGTGTATATGTACTTGAGCAATCCACCAACTATCTATCCTTTACATTTTTAACTAAAACAAAACAAAATCTTATACCTAGACACAAGTCCTCATCTTCTTGAAGTTTTCTCTTGAAGGTTTCTCATCTTCTTCCAAGCTTGATCCAAAGCTCCTTGAATCACACCGTGCTAGCTCCAAATCTTGACATTTTATCCTTTGTTGAGCTATGCACCTACTAAGATCTTGATAATGAATCTGTCACTAATTAAACACAAGATCATTAGTAAACATAACTTCATGAGTTGATCATCATCAAAACTAGGGTGATAGGCCTTTGGGCCAACAGAATCCCCATGAACTCTGTGAAGAGTTGAAATTATTTTGAAAATTATGGTCATATGGTTGGGGATATGGGTCATATTGAGTCGGATAATCCCAACTCGGCATATAGCGTTGGTTCATGTTGTACATTGCCGGGTCAGAGTTATCCGAGTCAAATGAGGTCGGTGTGAAATATGGATTCATATTATGATTGAAAGAATTATTGTTGTTAAAATCCATATCACAATTTAAAAAAGAAGAAAACAACAACAAACAAACAAAGAAAAAAGAAAACAAGCCTATGCTAGGGTGGACTTAGACCTAGACGACTCCTAACTGGTTAGACTGTCCACGGGGGGTATATTGTCGGACGCTGACCACGAGTTAATCGGCCAGGTAGGGGCAAGATCAGTGGGAGGTATCCGTGCCGGAGTAACGGGCCTAATTATGCCAAACCGCTATTCTTCGAGGTTTCGCTTCTCAATCCCCAACCTTACACACCGATTTGACAAGAGTCAACTTCTAACAATTTCCCCTTAGGTCAATCTCCTAAATGAGTCCGAGATGTCCCTAGGGGCCAACGTTTAGCAATTTTATTAAGGCTTGGGTTGTGTGAGTGGGGAGGTGATTTTTGGGCCAAGAGAGGGTAATAACTTCCCCACCTTATCTTGTTTTGGGTTTTGCCCTTAAGTTAAATTTGTGCAAGTGTGCAATATAGATAAGCATGAACACAAAACAGCGAGTAAATCACTGAAGTGTTTGTCCTATACTATATGCAATGCCATATGTATACCTCCTATCACAACAACATAAGAACAAAATACAGTATATTGGAATGAAAATTGACACGTGCATAGATGCAAATGTCTAAACCGTTTTAAAGCATCCAATTACTGTATTTTAGTTCTTTAAAAATTATTTACAGTGTACAGGTAATATGAACAAAAATTAGCAGTAGAATATAAAAATATACAAGAATTTACCTGACCACACTTGAGCAAGTGTGGACTTCTGCAATGCTAAAACTTTAACTTGCACACCAAAAACAAAGAAGAAAGGTTAACAAAAATGTGAAATCAAACCATTCCATCCCCGGCAACGGCGCCAAAATTTGATCGGCAAAAAGCAAGCACAAGAATAAGTAAATAGAGTGTGGGTCGAAGTTACTGCTTTTGCGATTCTTCCGTAGTAGCGAAGTGGCTATACGGGTCGTATCCATAAGGACGGGAGGCGATAGAAGCTTTACCGGTTGATTCACGTTTATGTTAAAAGTTCTTCAAAGTTTTAAAGAATGAAAAGAAAAGAAAATAAAGATAAAAAGAGAAGTACGGTGAAACACAAAGAAGTGGGAAACATAGAAAAGAATATGTTTGTGATTTTGGATATTTTTCTAAAACAAGTGAAAGAGAAAGAAAACTCACGGCTACTAACTACTAATGACTCCACCAACACGCTAACCTCTTAGTGATAGTTGCCTCACAAGTATCATTGGCCATCACTAGTCCTTGGTTCAAAAGCGATTCAAAGCATGACCCATATGTAACTCTTCATAACCCAACTCAACAAACAAGTGCAAGCTACACTTAAATCATCAAAACCCAATAAGAGCAAGCATGAAATAAAGTAATGTTAGCTTGTTAGAGATTAGGAAGTTAGAGTGTTACATCCATCATTATGAGCCATCAATGGCTCTTGCAAGAGCAAGGCCAAAACGAGGCTATTAGATTCATGTGGATTATCATAAAAGAAGTTAAACTAGTTGGTGGTTGGTAGTTAGTTGCCATGAGAAAAAAGACTAGCTACACATGTAAAAGAGATTAGAGAGAAGAAAACAAAGATAAGGTAAGAGAGCACCTTTCATTGACTGTCACCTTCAATTACAAGCACTCTTACTTCCAACATGTACTACCTCTCTCCCTAATACATGATCTACAAAATGGAACTTACAATGGAGAAGGAAGAAGAAACTACACTACCCTATCCTAAACTACAAAAGTGAAGATGAAACTACTCTAACTCAAACTACTCCTCAACCTCCTCCTCTCTCGTCCTCAGGAACCCCAGGGGGGTATTTATAGGCGCCAAGGGAACAGGGGGCCAGGGGACAAGATGTGACCCGAAACGGCGCGCGCGGCGCGGCCGTATTGCTGCAGAAACGCGGCAAAAGCCGCGTTTTCGCGGCTGTCCTTGGTCGGCGCGCGCGGCGCCGCCTGGGGAGGCAAGGGGACATGATATGGCCCGAAACGGCACGCGCCGCGCGGCCACGTGATGGCTGCGCGCGCGGCGCTTCGAGCCCCGTGCTGCCCTTTTTGTCTCCCTGTCGGCTATGGCCCCTGGTTTCTACTATGGCCGTGAAAACGCGGCAAATGTCGCGTTTCCGCGGCTGTCCTTGGGCGGCGCGCGCGGCGCCGCCTGCTGCGTGCTGCACTGTTATTCCCCTGTCGGCTAAAGCTCCCGGTTTCTGCTTTGGCGCTCCTGGTTTTGATAGAATCTGCTCTTTAGGTCAATAGCTATTTTAATAGCCCTTTAATCACCAATTAAATGGTGATTTGGGTCATCTTCTTCATTTGCACACCATTGACCTAAGATCAAGCACGAAAGATTTTATTAGCAGAATTTATTATCAAATAAATGTGAGAATGTGTTGAAAATTATGCAAAATTATAAACTAATCACTCATCTGCAATTCCAACCTTGATATGGCCTGTGAATGACTGTTCAGAGTTTGTCCCTAATTCTGCATAAAAGCGGCTTGGGACTTAATGAAAGCCTCTATGCTCTCCTCCAATTTACTGATTTTCTTTTCCATTGGAGAGCCTTGGGAGGAGGAAGATGGGGCTTGACTGGGAAAAGGTGGTGGAGGAGTAGGATGGTGAAAGTTGTTGGAAAAATTAGGTCTGGGAGGATTGTTTGGGGCCCAGGAGAAATTTGGGTGATTCCTCCAGCCGGGATTGTAGGTCTGCGAGTAGGGGTTGTGAAGCGGCCGTGAGTAAGCCGCGTTCATGTGTTCCGGTGGCACTTGTTGGGCATGGAAAACAGGGCACTCTTCAAAGACATGGTTCGGTGCCTGACAATACGAACAACCCGGATTGTGAATTGGTGGTGGGTTGATCTGGTTGACACTAGCAGGCTCTTTTGTTTCTAGAGCCTCTATCCTTCTCATCAGGGTAGCAATCTTAGCCTCGGCAGCTATGGATGATTCTAGAGATAGGAGCACTCCTCTTGAAGCTTGTGAATTCCTAAGTTTTTCCGAGGCTGGCTCCCATTGCAGGGTTTTCTCCGCTAAGTCCTCAAATAAATCCCAACCCTGATTCTCAACCTTCTGCAAGAACCCTCCCTGACATATTGTTTCTAACAGGGTCTTAGTCTGATAATCTAGACCATCGTAGAGAATCTGGCATTGACGCCATTTCTCCACGCCATGATGAGGGCACTGAGCGAGGAGATCTTTGAATCGCTCAAAGTATCTCCAAAATGGTTCGCTCGGGTCTTGCTTAAACTGCATGATGTTCTTCCTAATGAGGGCAGTCTTGTGAATGGGGCAGAATTTCTTCAAGAAGGCCTTAACGAAATCATCCCAGGTCGTGACTGAATCTGCTGCCAAGCTGTACAACCACTTCTTAGCTAGGTCCTTTAGGGAAAAAGGGATGAAACGTAACCTAACGGCATCATCTCCTAGCTGGGGTATACGCATCATGAGGCATACTTCTTCAAATTCCCTAACAAAGAAGTATGCGTCCTCTTATTCTAAACCATGAAATTTGGGAAGAGTGTTAATGAATTGGGGCTTTAACTCAAAATTATTACCGTTTGCTTCAGGAAGTTTTATGCAAGATGGAAGTGAAGTTCTGATCGGGTAAAATTTATCCTGAAGTGGCGCCATCACCGGTTCTGGATGCAAGGGTAGAAAAGTGTTTCTTGTTAATCTGGAAGTTGATGGATCTCTCACCCACTCTTGCATGAAGTACACCACAACCAACGTGAAGACAACAAACAATCGAAAAAAGAACTAAAACAAACAAAAGAAAGAAAAACAACCACAAGCCTTAGTCTAAGGTGCCTGGACCTAGACGACTCCTAACTGTCGATTCTCCGGGGAAGGTTGTTGCAGGAACTCAACTACAAGCTAATCGGCCAGGAAAGGGCAAAGCTCGGGGGAGGTATCCGGGCAGAGCCACGGGCCTAATTATGCCAAACCACGGAACTTTCGAGGCTTTACCTCTCAATCTACTTTCCTTAGGCACCGATTTTGCAGTAGTATAGTTCTTACAATTTCCAACCTTGGTTAATCTCTTAGTGAGTCCGAGATGTCCCTAGGGCCAACGTCTATTGATTTTTAGTTAAGGCTTGGGAAAATGTGAGTGCACTTGGAGATGATTTTTGGGCTAAGGAAGGGTGATGAAATCCCCACCTTATCTTGTTTATTTGGGTTTTGCCCTTAAAATCAATTGTGCAAGTGTACAGTTTATTCACAATAAGGTAACACTCAAAGCGGTAAATCACTTCAAAATGTTAGTCCTATTCTATATGAATGCACACGTACCTTGTCTCCAGCACTCTTCAACAGAAATTGAAATGAATTGAAATAGACACGTGCCCTATATGCAAAGGTCTAATCCAAATTTCAATTAAGCAACAAGTGAATTTCTGTTGAATTTATTACACATGCATATAGGTGAAGCATCCAAGGAAACTAAAAAATTAGAAAGCAAAATTTTTTTTAGCGGCGCTCGACAACCTTGCAAACGAGTTTGTTAGTACTTCAATCGGAAAAACTCGCTTTTACATGAATTTTTCCGAGGGCAAATGAATCCTCGCGCAATGTCCTTGGCCACCTCTTTTGCTTCCCGTGATAGTAAGCTCCTTGGTTCTTCTCCTACACACAACAACAAAGAACAATCTTTAGTAGTGAACAATAAAGTCGTTCCCTCCCCGGCAACGGCGCCAAAATTTGATCGGCAAAAAGCTAGCACTAAGTAAAAGAAGGAAGTGTGGTTTGATGTTACTGCTTTTGCGATTCTTCCGTAGTAGCGAAGTGGCTATACGGGTCGTATCCACAAGGAGGGAGAGCGATGGAAGCTTGATACGGCTTTTATGTTCAAGACGAAAGAAAGTTCTTGTTTCCAAATAAAGAATTGAAAAGTGAAAGAAGTTGTTTTAAAGAATTGTTGGAAAATGTTTTGGTGGTTTGTAAAAGTGATTTTTTTTCTTAGTTGTAAAAATGCATGGCTAACTTTCTACTAAGTGCTCCCACTAATTTCTAACTTTTTGAAGATAGCCTCAGGATGGATCATAGGCAAACACAACCCTTGTGCATTGGAACTATTCACGTGGAAATCGAGTGAAAGTTCATCCTAAAACTTAGCCTTACACGGCAAAAACTCGGACATTCCCTTATCAAGATCCGATAGAAGGCGAGAATAAGGGAAGACTCGAGTGCACTATTGGTATCGGCAAAGTTAAAAGAAAAGTCTCTAACTTACAATAACAAGTAAAGTATACAACTCATAGATCATCAAAACTCATTAAGCATGAAGTATAAGAAAGTAGATACTTGTAGGTAAATTAGAGTTAGAACCCTCGTCTTAAGATGCCATAGCTCTCATTTGCATAAGGCTTGTTTGGCACTATTGACTCATGCGGGTTATCAAACAAGTGTTAGAAATTAGTGGGTTAGTAGTTAGTTAGCCATACTAAATGAAAAATTTAGTTAGCCATAAAAGTAAAAGAAACAACAAAGTAGAAGAAGTGGAAAGAGGGAGGTACACTACAAGAAAACAAAAGAAAAGAAAAGTTAAAGAGAGGAAGTTACACTACAACAAAGTAAAAGAGAAGAAGTGGAGAAGAAAGAAGTTACAATACAACAAGTAAAAGTAAATGCAAAGACAAGTAAATAGAAAGAAGGAAGAGAAGTAATTACTTGTATTGGTTGTCACCCTCCAAATACAACTTTTACACACTCTCTCTCTTTCACTCTAATGGCTAAACCTACAACTAGAAGAAGAAGAACAACAACTACAAATCTTAAAACAAAATTACAACAACTTGCTCTAAACTCTGGATCTGCTTCACTGAAGACCCCTGGGGGGGGCTTTTATAGGCACCAGGGCAAAGGGGGCCACGTGCACAGCACGTGGCCCAAAACTGAAGCGCGCGCGCGCCAAGATGGCCGCGAAAACGCGGCTTTGGCCGCGTTTCCGCGGCCAAGCCAAGGCGGCGCGCGCCCAGTTTTGGGTAGCGCGTCGTCTAGACTGTCTTCTGACCACCTGTACTCCTGGATTTGAGATTTGACTCCCTAGGCTGACAAAATCTTCACTCTAAGGTCAATGGCTACTTGGTAGGATCTAAATCACCAATTAAATTGTGATTTAGGTCTTCTTCTTCATTTGAACACCATGGACCGAGAATCAAGGAAGCAATGTATTATTAGCAGAATTTATTATCAAATAAATGTGAAAATGTGATGAAAATTTTGCAAAATTAGAGACTAATCATGCATCGAGCCAATCCTTCCCATAAATGCTCATCTTGATGGCTTTTGGCGCCAGGCAGTTCCTCGTATCATCTCGATGGCTTCTGGCGCCAGGCGGTTACGCGTATTAGTCTGCACTCGTCCAGTTGTACGAAAAACAAATTCTGAAGTTACAGTAGAGACAAGAAAGGATAGTAAATCCACGCTATGATGAAAAAATGAAAAACACAAGTCATATTATTTCCACAAGGCCAAAATATCAAAATTTTCATATCCTGAGTCTGCATCAATTTAGGAGCTATAGCACAAATAGAATAATAATGAAACTCATTCAATAAGTATGAGCTTCTTGATCTTTTTGATGCAGATAATAAATCATATAATGAAGAACTTTTAGTCGTAAATGAAAATGTAGTTTGGGATGATTGTTTATTTTCAAATTGAGAATTATAAAAATCATATATATTGTTTATAGAATGCTCAGTATCATTTCATGCTAAAAATAATCAGGATAATTTATTTTTTCATAAAAATTTTCAAAAATATTTACATCTTTCAAATTTAATTCGATGATCTATAATAGTAGCAAAATAAAATATAGTAGAAAAATATTTAAAATATTTATTGAATTTTTCTTCCATAAGTGCAATAATATCATGAAGTAAAGAATCATTTCGATATGTATAAAACAGTTTAGTAATTTCAGTTAACTCATAAAAAATTAAATTAAATGTGGGATAATAAACCCCAAAAAATAATCTTATTATTCTTTCAAATTTTTCAGAAATTGACAAACTACTTCAATAATTTTTCAATTATTATTAAAAATAGATATATCTAACAATTTCGTGGAAATAAACATATCTATTGCATTCCAATAAGAAATAGCTTTCCTCAACAATTATATGTTGAGTTCCAATAAGTCCTTATGTCCTGAGGTAAACTTCTAATTGGTAAGTCTACGCTAGAACAACTTTATTTAAAGCTTTGCCTTCTTGAGCCACTACTTCTAATAAATAAAATAGTACTTCATAAATTGTGAATATAAGTATCTAGACATTTTAAACCATCCTGTATATAAAAGTTAATAATGTAATATACACAACAGATATGAAAAAGTTTTTCATTTAAAATCGGTCTAAATGATTTTTTTAAAAACTCAATTGGAACAGTATTATTGCTAGCATTATCAAATGAAATAGAAAAAATTAGATTCAACTCTAAATTCTCTAAAAACTTTCATAATAGTCTGACTAAGATTAGAATCATTGTGAGGAAATTTTTTTAAAACAAATAATATTTTATTTAAAATCCAGTCAGAGTCAATAAAATGTGTAGTAACAATTATTTAATGAAAGCCATTAAGTGCTTCACAGCAATCAGTAGTAAGTGTAACTCTTTTTAGTATAGAAGAAAAAGTTGCAATTAAAATTTGTTTCCTTTCTTCAATAACCCTTAACATTTTCACTCTAATAGTATCTTTACAGAACAGATCATATTCAGGAATACGAGTAGTTCTAATAAAATTTGTAAATGCTTTATTTTCAGCAGAACTAAAGGTTGTTCAGCCTAAATTAAATATATAACTAGATTAGTTTTACCTCTTTAATGATTATTGATTGCAAACGAAAGCAGTGAGAATTACCGTCTAGCTTTGGGCTAACGGGTTGTGTCCACGAGGAGGAATGCGATGAAAGCTTTTCGATGTTTTTGTTTAAAAAGAAAAGAATGGTGTCGGTATTTTTTTTTGTGTTAAAAAGAGAATGGAGAGTAAGGAAGTGATTAAAAAAATTGAAAACTTAGAGAAGGCTTTGAAAAAAGTGATTTTTAAAAAGTGTTGAAGATTGTTTGGTTGTTTGTTTTAATATGAAAAAGGTCTGAGCTCACTATCTTACTACTCAACGATATATTCTTCTCTTAAAATTCTCAGTGTCTCAGCTTGATCATAGCCAAAAACTTAAATTTGAGTTTCAAAAGTTTTAAGTAAAGCAAATAAGATTGTTTAGAAAAGTTAACTCTTTTTCTTAAGAATTCATCTTGAACTGAATGTTAAATCATCAAATTGTCTTTCAAGTATGAAATAAAAACAAGTTCACGTGATGTTTTAAAAAAATAGAAGTTTAGAAATCTAAACCCATCCTCATGTTCCTTCAAGAACACTTTCAAAGAAGAAAGGCTTAGTTTAAGGTATACATATGATTATGTTTGGTTCTTTACATCAAAATCATTCAAAATAAGAGAAGGATCGAAGAGAGATGATAGTGAGCCTAGAAAAATGAATTTAGCTACTCATGATTAAAGTAAAATAAGACATGTAAATAAAATAACACATACACGTGAATTGGAGAAGAAGAGAAGCTTTGAACCTTTATTGATATCACTTCAACTTCATATTACAATCACTCTTTTACTTTCTCTCTCACTTGTATCTAGACTGAACTATGCATTAAAAATAGAGATACAACTTCTCAATACTTTCTAATAAAGAATCTAAATCTTAAAAATAAAGAGAAAAACTTAAACTAATTTCTGGTCCCTTCTTCTCTGAAAAATGCAGTGTTTATAGGGAAAAACCAAAAGGGAGAGCGTTCGAAGATAGAGGGAGCAAATGCTCCCTCAACAGTCTCAATAAAGTCGTGAAAATGCGGCTATGGCCGCGTTTCCGCGGCCGGGGCGTGGCCAGGTGGCCACACCGGGGGATACAGCTCCCGGTTTAGTGATTTTCCTTTATTTGGTTCTGCATTTCCTGTTTTATCTCCTTGATTTGACGAAACTACATTTGATCTTTGGCTTTAACCAATTGATTTAGGAGGATTTATTTTAACTGATTTTTAACTTCTCTGATTTATCATGATCCGTCCTGATTTTCTGATTTCGAATTAATTCTGAATTAAATCAGAATGTTGATTGGCTCTTGGGCTCATTTCCCTTACATTTCCTTTAGCAATGGGCTTACATTTTATAAAGAAGAATATAAGACTGAATACATGATTTATTAGACAATAATTATGGAAATGTAACATTATATATGCAATATATGTAACCAATCACAACCCCACACTTATCTTCTGCTCGCCCTCGAGCAAAACATAAAACTAATCCTAAGAAAATATTTTAGCCACTTTCGTAGTTCACTCGATTACACTGGGCATGTGCAACAAATTTTTAAACCTCTAGATTATCCCTAGATGACGAGTTTTGTATCGCGAGGGTTTTCAGTGGATTGCACCCATAAAATTCATAAAGAAAGAGAAAAAATGTTAGTATTTTCAAAAAGCATTTTGAAAAGAGAGAAACTATTTGAGGTATTATTGTAAGAGTTCAAGTAATCTATAAGTTATAGGAAAATCAAACTTTTTATTGCTAAATTTAGTCTCTATTAAAAAATATGTTATCAATCAAAATAAGGAGTCAAATTGTATTTCTCATCTAGTCTGCTACTTTACCCTAATTCATATGCACTTTTCTGACCGTGAATTTTTGACTAAGGGGTCTTTAGCATTAACTCTCATGCCTTATTTATTTTTATTTTTGGTGACATTATTTCTTAATTTCATTGGGCTTTCTAATTTGCCCATGTAACGAGGCTTTAGTCGCTGACACCCAAACCGGACAGTCTTAGGACACCGGGTGAGAAAACACCCTGAGGACTTAAGCACTCGAGCAAACAAGGCCACGAAACCAAGGTTTTTTATTTATAAAATATACCCTTTTAGACGTGAATACTTATGCTTCATGAGGCACAATTGCGCACCTTAATCAGAGGATATATATATGTATTTCAAACTTATCTAATTATCTTTTGCATACAAGGCTTGCTTAGGCCAAAGCACCTAGCTAATCAATAATTAGATTTGTTTGTTTTTCATAGATATATATATATATATATATATATATATATATATATATATATATATATATTATATATATATATATATATATATATAATTTTTTTATAAGGCATAAGAATCTTTGTTTTTGAACTCTAAGTGTGTTAGTGTATAAAGTGTGCATATTTTTTCAAGGTAAAGATCAAGACTAAATTGCTTTCACCAATTTTCTCCCTAACCCTGAAAAACAAACAAGTCATCTTATTTTTACCATGTATAGGAAATCCTAATTATGATTTTAATATTCCTTAAAATTAACTTAATTCCTTACAAAAAATATATCAAAATATTGTTTTTTTCTTTCAAAAATTTTTTTATATTTTTTTCTTTTTTTTTTAGTTATATTAGTCATGTTAGAGCCCTCTCCCACACTTATCTCATACAATGTCCAATGTATGAATAAAATGTACAGATGCGTGAAATGGAATGTAAAAGAGAAAAGTTATCGATACACTAGGTCAAAAAGACCCATAGCCGTTTCATTTACCGGCACTAATTCCAAGAATAGTTTAAGGCGTTGACCATTAACTCTAAAGTCATTTCTATTCTTGGTGTTACTGATCTCTACAGCACCGTGTGAAAACACGATTTTTTCAGCGAATGGCCCAGTCCATCATGATTTTAGTTTTCCTGAAAAAGGATGGAGATTAGAATTATAGAGTGAGACTTTTTGTCCAGGGACAAATGTTTTCCTTATGATGTGTTTATCATGAAAAATCTTAGTTCTATCTTTAGTGATCTTAGCATTTTCATAGGCCTCATTTCTTTACTTCTTTAATTCAGAAATTTGTAATTTTCGTAGGTCACCAGCCTTAGTTAAGTCAAAAGGCCCGATGCTCTAACTCAATAGGTAGGTGGCAAGCCTTCCCAAAGACTAATCTATAAGGGGGCATCCCTAGAATCGTCTTGAAAGCGGTCCTGTAGGCCCATAGGGCATCTACAAGTTTGGTGGAACAATCTTTCCAGTTTTGGTTCACAGTCTTCTCCTAAATAAGCTTGATTTGTCTATTGGAAACCTCAACCTACCCACTTGTCTAAGGATGATAAGGTGTGGACAACTTGTGAGTTATAGCATACTTTCTAAAAATTTATAAGCATCTTTGAACAAAGTAGGCCAATAGAACCCACTTTGCAGCACCTTTTCAGTAGTCTTTGCAGGGACCAAAGAGTCCGCCGCATGCAAGTTCATGACAGAAGGATAAAACACTCTTAATCTCTTCATCGGGAATGTATCTCCTAATAATTTAGTCAGAACAGTATTTAAAAAGATACGGTTCCTCCCAAAAGAAATACCAGACTTTAGATAAGAACCGGTATACATCATTTTTAGTCCAATGAGATGGAGTTTGGTTTATGACTAAGTAATTCACTGTATCAGCAAACCAAGGTTCCCTAAAGATGGCTAAGAGTTTTTTATTAGGAAAGTCATCATTTAGGGGCAATTCGTTGCATGGAGAGTTTGGGATACGCGAGAGATGATCAGCCATGACATTTTCTATGCCTTTCTTATCTCGAATCTCGAAATAGAATTCTTGAAGAAAGAGGATCCAACAAATGACTCGAGCCTTAGCATCCTTCTTCATCATGAGGTACCTAAGCATAGAATGATCGGTGAAAATTATGGTTTTGGATCTCAGTAGATAGGGACAAAATTTCTCTAAGGCAAACACTACTGCCAAGAATTCCTTCTCAGTAGTAGTGTAGTTCATTTGTGCATCATTGAGAGTCCTATTAGACTAGTAAATGACGTGCTGCTTGTTATCAATACGTTGTCCAAGGACATCACCTATTGTAAAATCAAAAGCGTCATACATGATTTTGAACAGCTTAGACCAATTCGGTGCAGATATGATTAATGCAGAAATAAGCTCTTTTTTAAGATTCTCTTAAGAATTTATACATTCATCATCGAAAGTGAAGGACACGTCCTTAGCTAACAGATTAGTCAAGGGTCTAGCAATCTTACTAAAATCCTTAATAAATCTTCGGTAGAAACCGGCGTGTCCTAAGAAGGATCGAATATCCTTCACGAATTTGGGCCTGGGAAGCTTAGAAATAATCTCAATCTTGGCTCTATCCACTTCAATTCCTTTCTTAGAGATTTCATGATCCAAGACAATTCATGTCTTACCATGAAGTGGTATTTCTCCCAATTCGGTGTCAGGTTTTTTTCAGCACAACATTGGAGGACGAGTTCTAAATGGTGAAGACATTGAGTGATGAATCTCCATAGATGGAGAAATCATCCATAAAGATTTCTAAGAATCATTCTACCATATTAGAGAAAAGACTCAACATGCAACATTGAAATATTGCTGGGACATTGCACAAGCCAAAAGGCATTCGACGATAAGGAAATGCCCTAAATGGACATGTGAATGTAGTCTTTTCTTGGTTCTCAAGAGCAATAGGAATTTGATTATGCCCTGAGTAACCATCCAAGAAACAGTAATACTCATGGCAAGCAAATTATTCAAGCATTTGATCAACGAAGGAAAGCAGGAAATTGTCCTTACGAGTTGCTGCATTAAGCTTCCTATAGTCAATGCAAACTCAAATTTTTGTGGGAAGTTGATTTTGGACTAACTCTTTGTTCTCATTTTCTATTACAGTGAAACCAGATTTCTTTGGAACCATGTGGACAGGATTGACCCATTGGCTATTAAAAATAGGATAGATTATCTCATTGTCTAAGAGTTTTACAATTTCAACATGAACAACCTCTTGCGTTATAGGGTTTAACCTACGCTGTGGGTCTCATTTTGGTGTTGCATCTTCATTGAGATGAATGCAATGTTGAAGTATGGTTGGACTTAATCCCTTTATGTCGGTCATAGTTCAACCAATGGCTTCCCTATGTTTCCTCAGAATACCTTTAAAATTCTCTTCTTGCCTGTCATTTAAATGGGAGGCAATAATGACAAGAAAGGTCTCTTGTTCGCCTAGATAGACGTACTTGAGATGCACAGGTAAGGCTTTTAATTCTAAGGAAGGGGGAGCCTCACTAGAAGGATGAGTCAAATTTATTGGCTCGACATTTGGTGAAATAGGGTTTGAGGCCCAATTCACAGCAGACTCGACAACCTGATCAAGGTTAAAGTCATCAGACTCTAACTCAAGTCACACTCAGTTTCTAATTCTAATTCTTCTCCATGTTCACTTGTCAAGTTCTCATTGAGGTTGACTTCAAATGATTGATCCTTAACACCACGGGGTTACTTTCTTAAGTTGAAGACATTGACTTCTCTAGTCATGTCCCCGAAGGTTAACCTCATAAACCCATTCCTACAATTGATAATAGCATTGACAGTAGTAAGGAATGGGCACCCTAGGATAACAGAAATTTAAGCTCTAGGATTAGACACAGGTTGTGTCTCAAGAACTGTAAAATCAACGGGGTAGATAAACTCCCCGACCGGGATAAGGACATCATTAATTTTCCCCTTGAGAACTTTCAATGAACGTTCAGCCAGTTGGATTGTGACTCGAGTTGGACTAAGATCACCCGACTCGAGTTGTTGATAAACTGAGAATGGGAGCAAGTTGATACTTACCCCAAAATCACGAAGTGCACGACTAATCTCAGCTTGTCCTATAGTGCAGGCAGTGGTGGGAACCCGGATCCTTCTATTTGACAGGGATCAAACCCGACAGTAGCTCACTAATGTTAGTGGCTAAGAAGACTTTCTTGAGTACATTAGTCTTTCTCTTCTTGGTACACATGTCCTTAAGAAATTTTGCATAAGATGGGACTTGTTGGATGGCAATAAGAAGTGGCACATTTATCTTCACTTGATTGAAGATCTCAATTATCTTATACATGTGTGAATTTTGTTTGTTGTTTTTCAGCCTATTAGAAAATGCTACTATAGGCTGGTGCACCTGACTGGTTGACTTATCTGTTTCAGGTTCATCAGATTTGGAAGGATTGGGACTAGATAAGGTGAATGCTTGAGTGTGGTTGTACTGAATGGAATTTGGTAGTGTTGACACTTGATTATCAACTTTCTTTCCTGATCTCAATGTATTTTTCAGCATTACATTGATTTAATGCCTGATCATCAGTCAAATGAGCTTGTTAAGAATTTCTAGTATTCATTAGTGGCTGACTGGGCAAGATACCATTTTTCCTCTCATTCTGTGGATTGGCTAATTGGCTCATTTGAACCTCTAGCCTTTGTATTGTTTGCATAAGGGAATCTTAGTTTTTCATGTACCTTTCCATATTTATCTCAAAATCAGTCATTCTCCTTTCTAGTTGAGGATTCTGAAAGGAAGATTGTGGAGTTTGGTTGGGAAAGTTTTGTTGATAATTTGAAAATTTTGGTGGATGGTTGGGAGAATTATGATGGTAATTAAAAAGTTGGGTTGATGATTGGAAGAATTATTGGAATGATGGAAGTAGCTTGAATGGTTTTACCTAGCGTGGTCATTGTTGTTTTGACTCCATGATAAATTCGGGTGATTTCTCCAACCAGGATTGTACGTTGGTGCATAAGGATTATTGTTGGGCCTTGAAAAGGCCGCATTCATCAGTTCTAAAAATTATTATTAAGCTTGAAACATACGACACTCCTCAAACACATGATTCATGGCATGACAGTATGTACAGGCTGGAGTTGAAAATTAGTTTGGGCTGACTTGATTGACTGGACTTGGTTCCTTAGTTTCTAAAACTTCCAGTCTTCTCGCTAAGTTTGCAATTAAAAGTTCCTAGTGTGCCATCAAAAGTGAAAATTTGTATTTTTCATGGTTGATTCTTTGGGCATTTTATCCTAATGTTCCTAGTTAATATGTCGATTCGATTATTTTTTGAAAATGAATAAGAAACATCAGGATAAAGCATATAACCATCCTAACTCAAGTAATAGTTTCCTTTCTAAAATTATTCAAACCTAAAATTTTTTCTCTGCCATGGAAGTTTCTACTCCAGTAGTGGAAGTAGAATTTCGATTAGAAGATGGATCAGGAGAAGAAACAAAATCCGTGAAGGGTATTTCTGGTCATGTAAATAGAAGTATTGGAATGTCGGGGTAAAGGAAAATGCAAATTATACTATTCTTGATAATTAAAATATAAAGCATTATATTTAAAAGAAAAAGGAATATTACAGCTTGCTGAGGAAGAATTCGCGTCCATTTTTAAACTAAAATTTACAAGATTATAAATACCAGATTGTTAAAGATCTTGAAAGAGCTTTAGGAACTTGAGAACTTGCAGAGCTTGAGCCTTGATGGAGCTTGAGCACTTAAAGACTTGAGGGAGCTTGAGAACTTGAGGGAGCTTGAGGGAGAATAAGAGAGCTTGAGGGAGAATGAGAGAGCTTGATCACTTAATAACTTGAGAGCCTTAACGCTTGAGAATTTAAGAGATTTTTTAGATATTTTTAGAGAATTATTTGGTGATGAAATGAAGTGGGAAAGAGTGAGTATTTATAGAGAGGAAAAAGAGTTAAAATGTAATTTATTTGGCAATAAAAATCAATTTTCAGCCACAATACCATTGGGGGGTTGTGTAAAAAAATTACAAACAATCCCCTCAACGGCTAATTTCTGGGCCAATATAGCCATTAGGGGGGTTTTGTAAAAAACAATTACAACCCCCCCCCCCCCAAAAAAAAAAGGCCCAACGGCTCTTATAAATTACTTAATGAAAAATGTCTTGAAGAAATCCAACGAATAACTAATAATCCTGTTATAGAGAAAAAAGTAGCTATCATTCCATTTTCTGATGAATCACGTAACCCCCAGATTTGTGGATTAATAGGTCATTAAATGAATCATAATCACAATTTAAATGATCAAAAAAGAGATATAAGTTAATATATGTTCTAAAGTCACAAATATCATACATAAAAGGGTCCCATTACAAATTGAATAATGTAATACATTATAGGATCCATTGTATCTCTTTTAGAGTATACCGCTACTCGGACTCAAACCGAGATGCTCTAGTACTGCTTCCTAAGAGCAGCGTGTCTACTGATTTCACCATAGCGGCTTACTTGAAATAATAATAGTCAATTCATGTTGAATCATCTAGATCTAGATTCAAGGATTTAATATAGTTTAAGAAACATTAGAACTGATGAATAAGAGCTCTTTAAAATTCATATTTGAATTTTTGATCTTCATTGAATTGAACCAATCGAGCAAACTTCTAACATTGCTCCACTTTTGGAAGACATTGCGTGGGATTTTTCATATATAAATGTAACAAATGTATCTCTTTTAAAAGGGTTTCTCCATAATGTCCATGAACAGTCACCCCTGGAGTGGCCAAATAGGGCTTAGCAGATCTTATAATTAAGGAGTCAGCATGAACAATTAATATTTGACTAGATTTTTTTATGTGTAGTCCATATTTAAATAGAAATATATTTTCACAAATAAATTGTTCAATGCTAATTATTGTGGACGTCTCTTCACTATAATTGTAATGTATGAAGCACCAATTCAAATTGAATGGATTTAAAATGATGATATTTCATAGACCAGGATTATAAATCCTCCTATTTTCATCTATTAAATAGTATTTAAGTACTTAAAGTACTTGGAAAATCTATTTAAAATTGTCAAGTATTCAATATTCGTTTAACAAGATCTGACTATGAGTTATTAAATGTAGCAATGGAATCAGGGAAAGTATATAGAAAAGACAGTTCTTTTCTATTATATTAGTATTAGGTAGTGATCCCGACTCGGTGAGTCCCTTCTTCCATGATGAACTGTTGGCACTAGTTCTACATTTTGTCTCTGTGGACCAAGGAAAAAGGTGGTTCAGCGGAAAGAGGGTTGTACCATAAGAGAAGCAAGGGGGTCAACTGCTTCAAATATACAACATGGATTCTGGCAATGCAATGGAGTTAGACCCTCATGTCGGTCCGAATGAAGCAGTCTTTCCACAGAGGTAAATCTTTGCCTACTTGGCAAGAGGATAGCAAGTTACAAATTCTTCTTGATAGGACCTGTATTTTTATTACAATGAAATTAATAAATGAAAATAAAGTAGTTAATGGTGGGGTTTCCATTGTCATTTTTCTTGTATGTGTTCCTAAGAAAAAGAATTTGTCCATTTCTTTTTTTTTTTTGATTTGAGACCTTAAAAAATGAGATGGCATGGAAACACATCATAATAGAAACTCTGGAATGGAAATTGAAAAGAAATGTAGCTCCAGTTCCTTCGAAAATGGTAAGATCTTTAGCGCTCAGAAATACAGTAATGAAAGGAACATAGGTGTTTGTGGCTAGGTATTTGATCAAACAGGATCGTCCAGTTCCTATAGAACCTATCACTAAAATACCCCTAGAAGGGGATATGGCTATGCAGAGCGAAAATGGTTTTCCATGACATCGAAAAGGGTTTTCCAACTATTAGCCCCACACGAGGTTTGTGAATAAGTGATTGTCTAATAATGAGCAAGGAATATCCATCTTTCTGCTAAACAGGATTTATTAAACTCATAATTCATTGGATACTTTTTCTGAATATCAACTAGGTATCGTAAGTAAATTAATCCCGGTTGTTCAATCATTTGATAATCACTGAATGGGTAAGTCGTCAATCCCTAAAATGGACTATGTAATATACTTTATCTGCTGGGTTACAGGCACTGGTGGGTATTTTACTAGAAATTTCTGTCAACCTATCTTGTGTGATTCCTGTTGAATGATATTACTCGCAGGGTGACGCGGGGCGGACGATTTCCAAATGGATTCCAATTATAATTTATAATTGGTTCTTAATTATTATGAATTCCAGTTAAAAAGTGGAACATTTAAAATCTTTATCATAATGACTAATTGAACTTATTGGAGAAATTCTAACATGTAATGACACAGTAGTCCACTTCATATCTTATTATTTTATTCCAATTTTTTGTCTTGGGATATAACATAAATATTCTAGATATCCAATATCCAATCCCTACTTATTAATTTTAAATTTAATTAATTTAATCGCCAAACCAAAATCAAAGTTTTCCTACTTCCCTATTGTTCCTACCAAATCAAACATAAAATTAGAAATAAAAAAGTAAGTGGACCTGAACCATTGAATCATGACTTTATAAGCTATTCTGTTATTTAAATTCAATATATATTAAATTGTAGAAAGCGGGTTTTTTATTTCCTTAGACCACAGCACAACAAGACAAGAATTTTTCAATATTTCTGATTTTATCTTCTTGTTAATTGATGGTTCATAGGAATAAATTGCTCCCCTTTGCCAACACATATAAAAAAGTATATTTATTTCAAAATCTATCTTTTAATATCTTTCCTAGATTTCAAAATCCGATATTGTTTTGTTGTCCTGTTATAGCAATGCAATAGAGAACAACTGCGAGAAAGGGGCTTTCATTTCCAGTCTACGATTATTTAACATTATATTCAATTTTTGGCTTTCTAGGCCAGCTCGGCCCATGGGCCATGATACCTAAACCTGGGCACGCCCTGAGTTTTGGAACGGGCCCGGGCTAACCTGGAACGAGCCCGTGCGGGTCGGCAGGTCAGCAGGCTAGCTCAGGCTCGTTGCACCCCTACTTGGATCAATCATTTGATTAAATTGTCCTTCTTCTTGATATAATACTAGCAATTAACAAAGTAATAACTTATTTAATATCGAATAAGATAGAATAGATTCAAATTGTTGCTAATTGGTATTAAAGAATAGTATTAGTTACTGGCCAGTGAGGCTTAGCTCATTAGTAAAAGGATGGAAGTGAGTTGTGGGAAGTCACAGGCTCAAATCCACCTTTGGCTTGTATATCCCAAAAAAATATTAATTACTATGTCTTTTGTTGGGATCGATAACAACGTGAAAGTAGAAAAATGCAAAAAACACAGATCAATCACAGACACCAAAAATTACGTGATCTCCCAAATAGGGAAAATCACATTGCTGCACATAAATCCACTATTATTAGAGAGATTATAAGAGAGAAGAAAAGAATCCTAAAAGCCGCTCTGTATAATGGCACTTACAGATTGGACCCGAATAATGGCGCATCCCCTTGTATAGGATAAACTAGGGTTAAAAGTTATGAGATCCATAAGCTTTTCTTGACATGTTCTCCAAATTTCACGGGCATAGAAGCTTTTGGACTGGACTAGTTCTAGGCTGGACTGGGCCTCGCTGGACTGGGCTACTTCCATGCTTGACTGCTTCCACTTTGCACCTCCGAAGAGTAACTCTACTCTATAGCTTCAGAGTGCTCCTCCGTCTAAGTGCTACAAAGTGATCTTCGGCTCTGGTGATTCCATCACTCCGGAGGCTATCGCTCCGTCCTTGCCATTAACCTAAACTGTGAACTTGCCAGACGTCATGTCTTGGAAAGCTTCGCCATTGCTCAGGAACTATCATGTTGACTCCATCTAGGCAATAATCTGGCTTCACAACTTAACAATCTCTCACTTGGAGAATGATTATTGTCACAATAGCAATACTCCATTCTCTCTCTCTTGTAATCTAACTCTCAACTCAGTGGTATTTATGCGACTCAATTTCGGCTCAACAGCAGAAGACCAACAAAGGCTGAGCAAGTTTTCAGCTTCTCCGTCGTGACTACCTTGGTAACCATGTCTGTGAGATTCTGACTTGTGTGTATTGTCACCAATGATAACACACCTTTCTTCAAAAGAATACGGATGAAGTGGTACTGTACATTAATTTGCTTGGTAGAATGGATTATTTGTAAGATCTATAGAACTCTAGCTATTACTGTGCACTGACGGAGTCACCTGCTCCTTGTCAAGCTCTTTCATAAAATCTTTCAGCCAGGTCAGCTCCTTGAGAGCTTCTGTTGCTGCAATATATTCAGCCCATGTCATGGATTAGATGATTACGTTTTGCAGTCTCGACACCCAGCTTACTTCTCCACTTTCCAAAGTGAAAATATAATTAGTGGTACTCTTCCGACTATTTACATCACCTGTAAAGTCAGAGTCTACATATTCGTGGAGATAAACATTCGTGTTATCATAGCACAAAGCCATATCTGTATTTTCTTTCTAATATCTCAAGATCCACTTTATAGCTCTCCAATGCTCCTTTTTGGGATTGTCATATACCTATTTCTCAGGAAATTGATGTGTAAAAATCTTTAATTGATTTAAAAGAGGATTACAACTGATCAATATTCGGTTACAAAAGAGGGAAGTAGTGGTTGCTGCTTCCCTTTGTTTAATATCGTGGCGGTTGAGAGTGAGTCTTGTTCTCCATTGATGACCCAAATTTGAAGCTTATTAGATCTTCTTGCACTCGTTGATAGCTCACTCGGTAAGGTAGAAACCTTAAACAATGCCTGAAATCTCAAAGAGATTGAAAGAAACTTGTGCTCAGCAAGTTATAAAGCGTCTTCTCTTTTCTATCAACCTTTTCTTCTCCAACACTCTGTGTGTTTTTTCTTCAACTGTACAACAGCTATTTATAGAGAATTTGGGGTATAACAAAACCCTTAAATCTTTCCATAATGGAGATTTATTTCCCATTAAGTGGAGAGAAAGTAGGTGTAATTTACCAAGTTTAATTGCTGTCTATTATAGAAGAAATGTGAATATCACTTTGGATGCGGATCTCTCGTTGTAGTTGGAATGCGGAGCTCACAATCTCCCATTGGTATTGAAACACAGAGCTTCACATGCTTACATTTAAAATTGAAATGTGACCTTGATCGTGGTCCATGTTTGAAGAAGTAACGCGACCTTCGATTTTATAATGGAACGTGAAGCCTGCTTGGGGTTGATGCGACCCTCAATTGAGATATGAGGTTCGCGTTTTAAGACTGTCTTTAGTAATTTTTAGACAGTCTACAGAACCCCCCCTAAATTTTTTGAAATCTTATAGTTGACTAGGAAGGATTTCGGAATACTTTGGACTTCTGTTGACTTGGACCTTCGTGATTGTACTGTCAATCTCTTGAAGTGTCCTGGGCTTGATCCTGTCTGGACTCTGGTCTTAATGAGTGTACTACTATTCTACTTGAAGCTCTAGGAAAGATCATCGTAAGTATTTAGAAATGCAATCTGAGATTTTTGATTTGTTTTGTCAGTGTACTATTTGAACCAGTTGAGTCATCAATTTCTTTTACCAGTGTACTATCAGGCCGTTCCAAAAGCAAGAATGCACTTCTTGTGTTTGAGAGAATACAGCTCACATGTGAGACGCGACCTTCGTATTTTATGTCTTTAGGCGCAATCCTCATATATGAAGATATAACCTTCATTTGGTTGTCGTGTTTAAAACGCGAAGGTCATGTTGGAGAATTCCAGATGCGCTTTTCGTTTGAAAACTCAGGCTTCCCAAGTGTTGCGTGTTAAACTCAGATTGAGCTCCAAGATTTGCGCTACTAATCTCGACTAGTGAATGGTTTATATAAAGACCTCACATCTTCAGAAGTCAGAGCTCAATGCCAAAGATGCGGAGGAGATAATAGCATATGCTCGGGAAGTAATTGCCAAGGTGCAAGCCTTGCTACAAGACAACGAACAAATACTTGAGTAGAAGAAGAGGAGAATGGAGGAGCTCAAGCCAACCAGAAGTCAGTGAAAGTACAATTAGTGGGGGGTGAATTGGTGTAGTGCTAATTTAAGACAAATAATATTGAATTTAAAAAGTAAAAGCTAACAAACAATGTGTAACCAAGAGTGAATCCGAATTCCCCATGAAGTGCTCTGAAACTTCTTCTCACAGTCTTCTAAATCATTCACTGAGATGCTTTAATAGCTCTCTTGGTTAAACATAAGTATGAGCACACAAACAATATCAAGCATGTATCTGTATGAGAAATAATAACAATGCAAGATATAAAGAGTTGAGAGAAAGATCCAAACACAAATACCAAGATATGTTTTGAGGTTCAAGCCACCGCTCTACGCTCCCCCCTTCACACAGAAGGATTTCAACTATCCACTATAGGATCTTCCACAAAGGGACCTCCACTGAGGAATTACAACATATAAAATAAGGAGTACATAACTCCAACTCTAATACCTCTACACAAGAGAGTAGGCACAAAGCCAAGCACATAGCAAAGAAAGATTACAACTTGGTGATCCAATGACTATAAATGCAACTAGGTGATATCAAAAGTCTACAAACAAAACACCTCTCACAAACAATATCCTAGAGGATATATTTTGAATAAAGAGCTCAAGTATGTGAGTGCACAATTTTTTTGGAAAATAAAACACAAGAAAACTCTTGGGAAAACTCTAGAAAATATAGAAATTTAGGATAAGAAATTAGAATCCTGATCGGCCGTCTGCTCCTTGCTATGGTCGACCAGTCGGTCGGTCGACTGAGCTAAAGTGTTGGTTGTGCACGTATCTGTGCACGTCGGTCGATCGCTCGAGCAACCGAGCCATGCTTCAGTCAACCGGTCGGTCGGCCGACAGCAGCCCAAGACGTAGATTATCAGATTTAAACTTTAACTCTAAAAACACATAAAAATTCTATTTAATCCCAATAAATTTCACAAAAAATAAGTTCATATAAATATTTTGAATGCAAATATGTGTGATTAAAAATCAACACATATTACAAACATGTGAACTATTTTTGAGGTAAAGAATTAAGGTTTTAAACAAAAAACCAGATTTTCAAAAAACTTTTAAATGAAAATCTGATTTTTCCTCAAACTTGTCTAGATATAAAAATAAGAAATTGAAGCACATTTGAAGCATAGTGTGTATTGATAGAATCCAATACAAATATTAAATGATATATCCTTTATTTTTGACAATACCAAAATAAGTTTTGATAAAAATAAAACTTGAACACATGACTAGATACATCAAAATAAGTTTTTCTAAGCATACATGAACCATCAAGGTATATGAAAGAAATCCTATATATATATATATATATATATATATATATATATATATATATATATATATATATATATATATATATATATATAAACGATGTAAGCTTATTTTGATGAAATCTATTCATGAAAACAAAAGATGTATACTTAATTTGTTGAAACTTGAAAACGTATACATAATAAACAAAGAACATAAAACTTGAGACTTTTTTTGTGCAAACCAAGTAAACATAAACTTTTAAAACGAAACGGTTTAAAAGGAAACTAAACTAAAAACTTGTGTATATGTATGTAAATACTTGAGCAATTCAAAACTAGACTATCCTTACCCAAGATCTAAACTAAACAAATCTGGGCCAAAGTCTTATTGTAGATCTTCTTCTTCAAGATGACTCGATCCAAAAACGATCCATAGAGGTTGACTCCATCTTGAGTATTAATTAGTCTACAATTCTATATTATAACATCATATTTTTCTAGCGTTTTATGAATAAAATATCATTTCTAATTGTGTTTTGGTCTACATTGCAGATAAATCAAGAGTTTAGGGGCAAAAGGGTAAAAAAACTTAATTAAACCCATTTTTGGATAATTAAATCCGCATTTCTTGGAGGCCAAGAAAGGGAGCATCTAGAAGATGTATTGAACCTAGACCCTTGCGCACATCAGACGAATATCCGGACATATATACCCGAATCCAACCATATCTGGAAGGTTCTTGAAGTGATAGAAATATTCTCGCCAAAACTAGGGACCTAAGTACCTAGTTTTGGCCACAGAAACATGGCTAAAGCTGCGTTTCCACGGTCAAGTAGGCGAGCCACCCGTGGATTTTTGACGCGTGGCCTCGTCTTGTCTTCTAGAAGCCTCTTTTGCCTATAAAAACCTTTGCAGAGGCCCATAATGCAAGCAGATTGAGAAATAGGCTAGGTTTTCTCTCTTTTAGTGTAGGTTAGGTGTTCTTCTTTTCTTTTATTTTTTTGTATTTTTATTTTATTTTTAGTGTAATAGATGGTGACAATCTATGTAAAGGTGTCTCCTTTCTTCTTCATTGTAATCTTCTCCATCTTCTACATGATGCTTAGCTAATTTTTCTT
This sequence comes from Agave tequilana, assembly GCA_038442645.1. Taxonomy (NCBI): domain Eukaryota; kingdom Viridiplantae; phylum Streptophyta; class Magnoliopsida; order Asparagales; family Asparagaceae; genus Agave; species Agave tequilana. Next base: position 165,548 of record JAVJIF010006220.1, on the reverse strand, counting down.
CACATGGCAATCTAAATACTAACCACTAACCATCTAACCACTTACTTGATAATTCACATAAATCTAATTTCCTCTATAAGGCCTTGCTCTTGCAAGAGCCATTGATGGCTCATGATGATGGATTCTAACATTCTAACATTCTAATACCTAACTTGCTAACTTGCTAACTTGCAATGTCTTCTTTATTTCATGCTTACCACTAACCTGTTTTAATGATTTAATAGTAGCTTGTAACTTGTTGTGTGGTATGGATGTGTTGTTTGAATGTAGAAGAACAATTTTATGAGCCATGCTTTGTATTGTCTCCTGAAGACAAGGACTAGTGATGACCTAGGATCCATGCGAGGTAGCTATCACTAAGAGATTAGCATGGTTAGTAAAGCAATTAGTAGTTAGTAGCTATGAGCTTTTTTATCTTAAAAATTAATTTTAAAAATCCTTTTATCATTTTCCCATTGTTGTTCTCACCAACTTCTTAGTTCATCTTTGTTTCATCTACTTTTTGTTTTCAAAATCATTTCTCTTTTACTTTCACTTCGTTGTTTTATTGTCTTCTTCAACTATCACTTCCAGATTTCTTTCTTTATCTATTTCTCATTCTTTTACAAAGAAGAACTTGTTAACACGTGAATAAACTGTTAATGCTTCTATTGCCTCCCGTCCCTGTGAATTTGACCCGTTGAGCCAATTCTATAACGGAAGAATTGAGGAACATTAGCACACATATAATTTCATTGATTTCATAAAACACATATTTTTAGATGCATGTTCTGCTTCGAACAAAGTTTTGACGCCGTTGCCGGGGATGCGAATGGTTTAAACTCACATTTTTGTTAACATGTTCTTCTTTGTTTTGGTGTGCAGGTTGATTTTTGCAGAATCTGAACATTACAGAACTCTTCTCTTACTTGCATGTCCCTGCTCTAGAAAGCAGGGACCCTGCTTCCATAATTGTGCCGCGGAAATCAAAGAAAAGCCGCGACAATGCGGCAATTTGGTGGCATTTATACTTTGTCTTTTGCAGGGACTTTGGAAGTTGCATATATTGTAAAATTCGGCTGCAAATTTTCTGGTTTGATTGCTAACACACTACAATAAATTAAAGAGCTAAAATATGGTAATTATACGTTCTTAAAATGTTTTAGAGATTTTCATTTAGGCACGTGTCAATTAAATTCCAATATACTGTATTTTGTTCTGTTATTGTGATATGGACTGAGGTGTACATATGACATTGCATATAGCATAGGTAAATACGTGGGTAATTTACTCGCTTTGCGTGTTATTCTTGTCTATATTGCACACTTGCACGAATTGAAATTAAGGGCAAAACCCATACAAGATAAGGTGGGATTTCATCATCCTTCCTTAGCACAAAAATCACCTCCCCACTCACACAACCCAAGCCCCAATAAAAATTAATAGACGTTGGGCCCTAGGGATATCTCAGACTCATTAAGAGATTGACCGAGGGTGAAATTTATTTTGAATCTTACTCTTATGAAATCAGTGTCTAAGGTTGGGGATTATAAGATTACGCCTCAAAGATACCGTAGTTTGGCGTAATTAAGGCCCGTTGCTTACGCACGGATACCTCCCATCGTATTTTGCCCCTACCTGGCCGATTAACTTGTGGTCGGATTCATACAACAACCTCCTTTGGGTAATCGACCAGTTAGGGGTCGTCTATGTCTAGGCCAACCTTAGTATAGGCTTGGTTTGATTTTTTTTTCTTTTTTTTGTTTGTTTGTTTCATTTTCTTTTTTTGTTTGTGTTTGTTTGTAATATGGAATTCAACAACAACAATTCTTTCAATCCTAATATGAACCCATATTTCACACCTACCTCATTTGACTCGGATAACTCCAACCCGGTTTTTTATAATATGAACCAACCAAATAGGCTGGATTGGACCTACCCATACCCACAATCTTATGACCATAATTTCTACAATAATTTCAAGTCTTCACAGAGTCAATGGGGATTCAACTCCCCCGAGTCAAATTTTAACCACCTTATCCACAATTTTCACAATTTTCACAATATTTATTTCCCAATTTTGCTTCATATACTCCTTTTCTAGAACCACCATGTGAAGAAAAATTTGAGTTAGAAAAGAGTTTAGAAGCCAACCTGCAAGAGGCCGAGCGGTAATTTCAGAACATGTTGGCCTCTCCAATTCCACAATATTTTTAAGAGTCTTACTCATTCCCATCTCTTCAACATGATCAAACATCCATCTTGGAATTGACTGAGGAACTCTTGCGTGAGTGCAAGCGACAATCTCAAAACTTATTGGACTCACAATCTTCACAATTTTACCAAAACCAAGATTAACTACACTCCCTTTCTAGAACAACCATTTGAAGAAAAATCTGTGCTAGAAAAGAGTATAGAAATCTTGCATGAGACCTCACAACAATTTCAAAAATCTTTTGCCCAGTCTATCGATAGGTTAGAAACACAACTTAGTCAATTGGTTAACATTCATAGGAATGAGGAAGCTCACTCTTATCAACCTTTGACTAATTCAGATATCTCTAACTCTATCAATATGGACAAGGAGTCATATTATTTTGAAAACCAAGATTCAATTTTAGCACACCCATTTGAACTTGACCAAACTCTAAATTTTGAAAATCACATTGACATTTTGGCAAGTTATCCCTTTTTTGAAATTGAACTTGAGCATGAATATAATCCTAAACCTTAACTTGGTAATTCAATTCCACTTCCTAATTCAATAATGACTCTGATAACTTTACCCAATTTCAATCCTTTTCCCGAGTCAACACTGGTTCTTGTGTCTGTCCGTCGTGAAATTGAATCACCAATCTTTCTTGATCATTATATTGAACTTGACCAATTTCATACTTTTGAAAGTCCCCTTGACGGATTGGCAAGTTCATTTTTATGAAATTGAATTCAGACAAGAATGTAACTTCAATTCTCAAATTTGTGATCCAGTTCAAATTCCTGAATAAATAATGACTCCTATTTTGCTACCTGATTTGAGCAACATTTTAGAGTTAGTTTTGATTCCCATACCTATCATTCTTGAACTTTAATCACCAATCTTAGAAAGTCACATTCCGTTGTGGAAAAATGAATGTGAACTTGAGCTTCAACTTCTTGATTTGGACCCACTTCCTGAACCAATTCTGACTCCAGAACCTTTATTTGATTCTAGTCACTTCCCTGAGTCAGTATTAGTTCTTGTACTTCCTAAGTCCAAATCACTCAGTCCATCTTTTCACACTCCATTTTTAATCAAGGGTTTTGATAAAATTGACTCTAAAATTATTTTTAAAATTTGGAACGTAGATGGGGTAAAATTCTTAATAAAAATCATTCATATATACATAATTTTAGTGGGCTGTATAATAGAGGTCATTGGTGGATTCCTCCGAACTCCACGCAAATTAGATTGTGCCGCATTTCGTGGTCCAATCAGACCACCTGAACCACCACCTTGAAGTGATTTTTCCTTCCCTCTCTATTTGTTTCATGCATAAATTCATTCATGATGCATTGAGGACAATGCATAAGATAAGTATGAGGCAGAGTTTACTAACATAGAGTTTTCAGATTTTTTTTCTTTTTCACTTCTTTTAGGATATTTTAGAATTTTCCTTTTGTATAGGAACTTTCCTTTCTTTAAAAACTTTTTGAAATAAGAGACAAAGTTTTGATCTAATTTTAAGAAAATTAAGATGATCTTAGAAATTAAGAAAATCTAAATTATGGCATCTTAAACCTAGTCGAAATAATGGATCTTGTTTAAGATTATAGGCTAAGAAAGATAAATTGGAGAGATAATTTTATCTTGAATTTTTGCCTTAGATTGTTTGAACTTCACACTTACACATTTTTGGGATGGAAACAAAGACCTAAAATGCCATAAAGTAAATAAAAAGAAAATATATATATATATATGGATATATGAAAAAAAACAGTTAGTAAAGCTAGATAATTATGCCTCAAAAATCATGATTATTCATGCCTAACGGTGGTCATAAGAAACAAATAATCCCCCTTAGTTTTGTGGCCTTATTTACTCGAGTCCTTAAACCCGAGGGATGTTTTCTCATCTGATGCCCTAAGACCATTTAGTTTGGGAGTCATCGGTTAAAGGCACACTACTCTGATAAACTAGAAAGCCTAAGAAAACTAAGGGAAGAAAAAAGAAAAAAAATTTATATATATATGCATATAAATAAATGGTTTGCTGGTTGGAGTTAAAATCCCAGAAATCTTTACTGTCACAAAGTGCATAATATCTAGGTTTTATGAAGGATAAAATATTCAATTCAATTTTGAATTCTAACCTTATTTGATGACAAGATCTTGCATATAAACTAAGTTTAAGGAAGAATAATTTTGGCGTACTTATGATCTTAGATCGCTTAAAAATTTTCAAAAATATTTCAAAAACTTATCTATCTTTCAAAATGTGTTTTCAGAATACTAACATTTATTTTCTTTCTTTATGGATTTTGTGGTTGAAATCCGCTGAAAACCCTCAGGAGACAAAACTCCTCCTTTAGGGGAAACCTAGAGGTTTAACGGCTTGTTGTACACGCTCAGTGCAATCGTGTCACCTGTGAAAGTGGTGTAATAAAATTTGTAGTATAGTTTTTGTTTTTCTTGTTTTGTCGGGACGAGCAAAAAGGTAAATGTGGAGGTGTGATTAGTCTACAATTCTGCATTATAATATCGCATTTTCCTATCGATTTATGAATAAAATATCATCTCTAATTGTATTTTGGTCTACTTTGCAGATAAATTAAGAGTCTAGGGGCAAAAGGGTAATAAGAACTTAATTAAACCCATTTTGGGTAATTAAATCCGCATTTCTTGGAGGCAAAGCGAGGGAGCTTCTAGAAGATGCATTGAACCTAGACCCTTGCGCACGTCAGACGAATATCCGGACTTATATACCTGAATCCAAACAAATCTGGAAGGTCCTCGAAGTGATAGAAATATGCTCACCAAAACTAGAACCTAAGCCCTTGGTTTGGCCGCGAAAATGCGGCTATGGTCGCGTTTTCACGGTCAAGTAGTTGAGCTACGCGTCAATTTTCGATGCATGGTCTCGTCTCGTCTTCTAGAAGCCTCTTTTGCCTATAAAAACCCTGCAGAGGTCCGGAACGCAAGCAGGTTGAGATATAGGCTAGGTTTTTCCTCTTTTAGTATAGGTTAGTGTAGGTGTTCTTCTTTTCTTTTTTTTTCTTTTCTTTTATACTTCATTTCATTTTAGATCATATATTAAGGCTGAGAGATTCAGAGAGAGAAAGAGAGAGATTGATGTAATAGATAGTAACAATCTATGTAAAGGTGTTTCCTTTCTTCTTCATTGTAATCTTCTCCATCTTCTACATGATGCTTAACTAATTTTTCTTCTCATGGCAATCAACTACTAACTACTAACCATCTAACCACTTAATAATTCACATGAATCTAATAGCCTCTACATGGTCTTGCTCTTGCAAGAGCCATTGATGGCTCATGATGATCGATTCTAACATTCTAACATTCTAATACCTAGCGCACTAACTTGCTAACTTGCAATGTTTTCTTTATTTCATGCTCACCGCTAACCGCTAACCGATTTTAATGACTTAATAGTAGCTTACAACTTGTTGAGTGGTATGAATGTGTTATTTGGATGTAGAAAAACAATCTTATGAGCCATGCTTTATATCGTCTCTTGAAGCCAAGGACTAGTGATGGCCTAGGATCTGTGTGAGGCAACTATCACTAAGAGGTTAGCATGGTTAGTGGAGCAATCAGTAGTTAGTAGCCATGAGTTTTCTTTTATCTTAAAAATCAATTTTAAAAACCCTTTTATCATTTTCCTATTGTTGTTCTCACCGACTTCTTAGTTCATCTTTGTTTCATCTTCTTTCTGTTTTAAAAATCATTTCTCTTTTATTTTCACTTCGTTGTTTTATCGCCTTCTTCACCGATCACTTCCAGATTTCTTTTCTTTATCTTTTTCTCATTCTTTTATAAAGAAAAACTTGTTAACACAATATGTGAATAAACTGTTAATGCTTCTATTGCCCTCGTCACTGTGGATTCGACCCGTTGAGACAATACTATAACAGTAATATCGAGGGAACATTAGCACACACATAATTTTATTGATTTTATGAAACACACATTTTCAGGTGCTGGTTTCCCTCCGATCAAGTATTAGATGCGATCTTTAAGCATGAGCTCTTGAATCAACTTGTGATAAGTTTGACTTTGACTTCGAGTCCATTGTAGAAGCTAAACACTAACTATAATCTTGATTAAATATCTGAAACTGCATAGGTTAAGATCATTAGTAACATAACTTCGTAAGTTAGTCATCACCAAAACTAGGGTGAAAGGCTTTCGGGCCAACAATCTCCCCCTTTTTGATGATGACAAAACTTATTAGAATATATATGCATGGATTAAAGATAAGCTTCATAGAAGCTCCTTCTTAACTCATGCATAACATAAAGCATGTAGATATTCAATAAAAGTGCAATGATACCAATCATAATAATCATTGCATATATATGCAATGTTAGCTTTTGGTACCAAATGTATGCAAAATCTTGATACCAATTTCAAATGAATATGTAATGTAAGTTTTTGATACCAATAAATAAATTAACAGAATGGATATGCATACACTAGATATCAAAACCAAAATATAAAATATGATATTAAAACACAATATATGCATAAAACTAGAACATGCATATATAAACTCTCTCAAATAATTCTCCCCCTTTTAGTCACTCATCAACAAAGGGGTGAAGTAAAACAAGATGAATATATATGCGATATGGATCCATGAATAGAAGAAACTATTAGGGAATCCCCCTGCATACATGCATTACATGAAGAAAGGGACGACTAAACCCTAACCCATGTAAGCATAATATATAATATATAGCTGGAGATGTTAAGCTCCTCTACAGAGGTGTACTATATAAAGAAAAGATGTCAAGGTCTTTTCTATATATTACACTCATCATGAATCTATATATAGAGGAGATGTTAAGCTCTCTTTGCATATAAGCAAGACAATTCAAAATAAATTTTGAAAACCTATTAAAACAAATTTTGATACCAATAGAAAATAAAAACGTATGTCAATGCCAAATATTTTGATACCAAAAAAAATACCAATTGAATGGCAACATGGATATCACATAAGAATTATACCAATTTTAAGTTAATAATTCATGATATTAATTGTAAATTTTTTCAATATAAATACCAATTTTGCAATATAGATACCAATTGTCAACAATTGATTCCAATATGAAAAATATAAGCAATTTCTAAAACAAAATATTTTTCTTAAAAACAGTGGGAGTAAGATACCAATTTAGAATAAAATCAAGAATTTTTCTCCCCCGTTTTGAAATACCAACAAAAATAATGCATAAGCTTGTAAAAGATACCAATTAACATTTAGAACTAAATCAAACTTATCATAAAATAGTTTGTACTATAAAACATAAATGTAGAAGCATTTTTAATCTAGCGCAGGAAATCAAATATATATATATATATATATATATATATATATATATATATATATATATATATATATATGGAGTTACTGTACCTTAGCCGCCAGCTGAGAGAGTCTCTCAGCCGGCGGGACGTGGCAACATCAGAGCCGGAAACCTGTCATAAATTTTGGCGGAAAAATCCTGAAAAATCCCGCCTAATTTAATGTCAGTCACCTCAACATTGTATTTTCTGAAAATACCCTCACTCACAACTTTTTACCTTATGAAAAACATTTCCTTTCAAAAAATTTACGGATCTAAAATTTCACCTGATCATTCAGATCCAATTAGTTCTATTGTTTCACAAATTTATTCCTTTTGTTAAAAAATATATTTGCAACACATGGCGCCAAAGAAATCATCCGCCGAAAAAGATACTACAAAAACAATATTTTCAAAATTTTTTAGGGTTTGTGAATTTTAATAGTTTTATTTTTTTCCCGATTTATTTCCGTTTCTGTCTCTTTTTTTATTTTTTAATTCTTGGGACCATGGTCGCAATTAAGAAAGAGATTCTGAAACTTTAGATGACGAATAAAATTTTAAATTTATAAATTTTGTAACACAATGATAAAGGTCCATTTTCTTTCAAGTTTTTTTCATTTCCTTCTATTTTTATCATGGTCGCAGTATTTTTGAAAAAACGTTGTATATGTAAGCGACATTACTTAAAATTTTTTAAATAAAATTTTTTATCATACACTATTTGTCTACCTCGGTCGCAGTTGTTAAAAATATAGTTGCAAATCTGTGCGACTTAGATCGTAGAGTTTAATTTTTTTTTTGGACTTTTCGTCGTAGACGAATGCGACGTTGGTCGCAGTATATGATACATCCTTTATTTTTTATTACATACTGACGACATGGGTCGCAGTTGTTTCAATATGCGATGTAGTGTCGTGCGACCATGGTCGCAGTGTATTTAACGTCATCTGTTTTTTAATTCCCGGGTCGCAGTTGTTTATGTTTTGCACTGTAGTCTTATGCGACCTTGGTCGCAGTGTCAATCCGGGTCGCTGTTGTTTACATTTGCGCTGTAGATGACTGCGACCTTGGTCGCAGTGTCGACCCGGGTCGCAGTTCTTTACATTTGCACTGTAGATGCCTGCGACCTAGGTCGCAGTGTTTTAAAAATAATTTATTTTTTATTCCCTTATAATTTTAAATTAATCATTGGTCTAAAGTTTTTAATTTTTCTTCATCTATAGGTAAACAACAGATGAAGGTTCGTCCTCTGAGATCGAGCCTGAAACCTATATGCGAGTTCATAAAGAAATTCAAAAAGTACATTCAGGTCGATTTCTTAGAGCGATGAAGAATACCCCATTTGGCCCAATCTTCATGGCATTCTATAATAAGGAATTTGGGGTTGAAAAGGGTCTAAAATCAAACATTGATGTACTGAGTATTTTAGACCGGTATGATAGGGATACAAGGACCTTTAGAATTTAGGGCAAACAAATTGAGTTAACGGTGGAGGATGTTGCCCTAACTTTTGGTCTACCTATCATTGGGGGGATTTATTATGAATAAGACTTGTACGATGAAAGACAGAGGGGTTATAAAACATTATTTCCCCAATATAAAGAAGATCACAAAAGTATCTATTGAAGAGGCTTTGTATGATCTTCTGGTCAAGAAAAGGAGGAGGGGTGAATTAGATGTGACAAATGATGAACAGCTTGAGCAGCAAGTGACTTTATATGAAATTATAAGAGACAGACAAAGACTTGCAGCTCAAGACTTTACTACAATAATCATCCTGTACATGTCGGCCACTCTATTCTTCTCTGGCAGTAAATGCACGGTGTCGTGGTATATTGTGGAACAGATTGTCAATATACAGCTGATGAGGACAATATGCTGGGCTAAAGCTGTTTGGCAGTTCCTGATTGAGTCAATGGACATCTTCAAGCACACCACGTACGAGCTGCAAGGATGCTCCGTGCAAATTATTGTAAGTATGAATATCAAATTTGGCCAACATTGTATGAAATTTCCCCATAATCTTGTGAATATTTGTGTAAACTAATTTATTTTATATTTTACAGTATTGGCTATGTGAGAGGGCTCCTATTTTTGAGCCGAGGTCTGATTTGGAGGACAAAACCCCACACGTAGTAAGATGGGACCTCCAGAACATTAGCAGATCTCTGCTTGAAGTTGATCTAAATGAGCTTGACGTAAATATCATAAGTTTTAAAATATTAAATACCATATAATGTTGATTAAAATTTTATACATTTAAATGGGGCCTTGGTTCAAGTTCTTCTTATGTGCGGTACAAATAAAATGCGACCATAATCTCAGAATGCGACCATGGTCACAGTATTGAGCTGCGCGTTTCGGAGTTGATTTTACGTGCCGGACATACAAAGTGCGACCATGGTCACATTCTCCTGATAATACCGTATACATTAAATGCGACCATGGTCGCAGTATTAAGCTGCAAGTCTTCGTAGTTAAATTTATGTGCCAGACAAACAAACTGCGACCATGGTTGCATTCTATCTTAATAGTTAATAAATAAACTGCGACCTTGGTCGCAGTAAAATTACTTCATTGTTTTGCTTTTAACTTAATATTTTTATTTTTCTTTTCAGATTTTGTGTCGAATGGCAAACATCTCTAATGATGAAAAAATTATGATTGGCCTTCCTGTTGAAGGGGAAGAGAAGGAGGAAGAAGAAGAAGAAGATGAAGATGAAAAAGATGAAGAAGAAGGAAATACATATAATCAAGCTAACATCCCATCGGAAAAGGAGCCAGAAGCTGCAGAAATAATTGAGCAAGAAGAGATGAGTGAGCAACAACCAACTTTTACAGGTTATTTGCCATCACAACGGGATGAATAAGCTGAAGAAATTGAAGAGTTGAGGAATCAAAATCAGTACTTGAGAGAATATGTTTCTCAGCTTGAAAGGAAAATTGAAAAAATGGAGACTGAGAACAAACTCAAGACTGAATTAAAGAAAAAAAGAAGAGAAATAAGAGAGAAGAAAAAATTAAAAAAGCAGCAGAGGAAATTAAAAGTGAAAGAAGAAGAAGAAGAAGAGCTACTGAGAGCAGCCGCTGCTACAGAGGAGAAGGAAAAGGAGAAGAGGAGGGAAGAGGAGGAGAATGAGAGGAGAAGGATGGAAGAAGAGAAGGAAAAGGAGGAGAGGAGAAGAGAAAAGGAGGAGAAGGAGAATGAGAGGAGAATGAGGGAAGAAGAGGAGAAGAAGAAGAGGAGGAGGGAAGAGGAGGAACAGGAGAAGGAGGAGAGAAGAAGGGAAGAGGAGGGGCATGAGAGGAGGAGGAAAGAAGAGGAGGAGAATGAGAAGAGAAGGAAAGAGGAGGAGAGGAGAAGGGAAGAGGAGGAGGAGCAGAAGAGGAGGAGTGTAGTAGAGAAGAAGGAGAAGGAGAAGAGGAGCAGCAGGAAAAGGAAAAGAGGAGAAAGTTAGAGGAGGAGAAGAAGAGGCAAGAGAAAAAGAAGAAAGAGGGGAAGAGTTGAAGGAGAGGATGAAAGAAGAGGAGAGGAGAAGGAAGAAGGAGAAGAGGAGAAGAAGCAGAAAATAATTATGGAGCAGATGGAGAAGCAGGCTGAAGAGAAGAAGAAAAAATTTGGAAAAGGATGAATCATGGGTTCTGAATTTATTTTAAATATTTCTGGGGAAGATATCCCCAGTTTTTCTTTGAACATAACTCAAAAAGATTCAAGAACTCCAAAGAGATAGAGCTTCTGAAGAAAAAATTCAAGAACATACTCCGGATCAGAAGCAATCCTTAAAAAGGACAGTTTTGGATTACTCTAAAGGAATGATAGAAAGGGAAGTCAAAGAACGCAAGCGCGCTGAAAGAGATCGTGATGACTCTGACTTCGTTTATCCAAAACAGAAGAAGAAAATTAATGAACATCCTCTTCCATAGCCTGCGGCTCAGAGTTCTGCCGCTGATTTCGGTGACAAAGAGATTTCCCCCACTCAGCCAAAAACGAGGGAATTGACCGAAACCACAGCATACAGAATTCTGCAGCCCCATCAGCAAGATATTATTAAAAATTTCTTGGAAAAGGCCTTCTCTGAGTAAGTTAATTAATTTTATTGTAAATCATATTAAAAAACAGTTATATATATAAGAACAATTTAATTACTAACTTTGTTTTGAATCTCTTACAGTTCTACTGCATATCAGGGTACCGACAACGGAATCATTGTTACAAAGAATGACATTGAGGACCTGATGTTCAGTAGAGAGTTAGATGCGAATATAATTCATTTCTACATTCAGCATCTAGAGAAAGGACGAGGATTAAAAAGTATATTTTCGGAGCGAAGCTTGGATAAACATCTATTTTCTACTTTACGGTTTAATGTAATATCAATTTCCTAATTAATTTGGTGAATTAAATCTTTGAACGTTAAATATTCTACTAATATTCTTTATCGTTGTTTAGGCATAACGAATGTATTGCGACTAAGGTCGTAGTTTATAATTAAATTAATTCATCCCAATATCAATTTAAATTGAAGGTTACGACTGTGGTCGCAGTTGCTGGCGGCAGTCTTAATCAGCAACAAACACTGCGACCTTGATCGCTATGCGTGCTAATATGAAAGGAGCAGCTACCTAATGAACTACAACCTAAGTCGCAGTCCATGATAATATAAATCACCACGATTATAATTTTAGTAATGAAAAGTATGCGAATTAGATTGCAATTCTTGGCGGTTTTTATCAATAACAACACTGCGACCTTGGTCGCTGCATTAATTAATATAAAAATGTGATAATTAACAAAAACACTGCGACCATGATCGCAGTCTGTTGTCTTGACGTAATGACTTCTGATTTTCATAAAAAATTTTTATACTTTAAATTCATTTTGTATTTTATTTTTTTTGTTGTCCGCAGCACGGTGTTGTATCTAAAAGTAAAGATCTAGAAGATCATTTCATCAAGCAGCAACTGTAGAAAAACTGGACAGATGATGTGCAGTACATGTTCTTCCCGATCAATCACAAACATAGTGCCAACGATCCCGGATTTCACTGGACCTTGTTGGTATTTAATTGCCATACAGAAGAGTGAATTTTTTACAACTCTTTGGTCCCAGCTGAAAATTCTAGTAGTATATTAAAACTTTATCAAAAAGATGCAAGAATAATGGTGAGTTGAAATTTAATATTCGATTACTGGAAACTTGCATTTAATTTGATTATTACTGATATTTTTTCTATTGACATTGAAGAAAGAAAGATTATTACAGATTTTTGAGATTGATTTCAATAAATTAGTGAGAAAAATAAATATAAAATACACAAGATGCCCCCAACAAGCAAACATGTATATAAATTTTTGACATCTCCTTACCTATCATATTTTCTACCTTTTTTAGTATAAAAATCTAATTTCATTTAATGATTTCTCTGTGCAAATTTTAGTATTGATTGCACTATATATGTATGCAAGTATATGGAAAGTATAGCATTTGGTAGTCCACCAGCTGTTGATATTGTTACGGCTGCTGATGTACAGAGACTAAGAAGTGAGCTTGCATACATGATACTTGCAGATAGAGAGAAGAGTTGGGATGAAGAAACAGAAATGATATGAAGGATGGTATTTGAAGACTGACAGTGGGCAATTTATTGATATACCACAATTTTTTATTTATAAATGTTAAAATATTTGCAATTCATTGATTTTTTTTGTTTTATTGATTTAATTTATAAACATTTTTATACATTTATTTATTATAAATAAATTCCATTGATTATTTGCAATCTACATTTGTTACACTGTGCATTTTACTATTGCATACTGATATTGTGACCAAACATGCGTTCAGCAGTTGTATTGCGACCAAAGTCGCATTAATGAACTGTTTTAGTTACAGCGTTTCCTTATATTGCGATAATGTAATCGAGACAACGATCATGGTCGCAGTTACTTAATTATTTATCAGTTCCCAATGCGACTGTGGTCGCAATAATGAACTGTTTTGGAGTACAAAGTAATTTAATGTAAGACTGTATTAACTTTTAAACTGTTTTGGATAACTGAACAGTCACCTAGGAAGTATACAATTTTTGGAAAAAGGTAGAAAATAAATTTGAGACATATTCACGTGGTTTGAGAGCTTAAACCTTTTGGAATTCCGGGATTAAAAGTATATAAAGGGTCATCAGGACAGGATTATAAACATACTAAATTGATTTTGCTCAAACTCGTTACTTTCAATATTCAGAATCATTCAAAAATGTCTTCTCGACCGTCTTCACCGGAAAGAAGCCAATCATCTAATGATAATTAGATGTATAGTTCTGAAGCGATGCCTCGCTACGGGTCAGAGGATGAGCTTGATACAGAGGACCCGTTCTGGGAGTTCATTGATGAACCAAAATACATACATGAAGAGGAAGAAAGCGAAGAGGAGATTGCTGTTAAAGAGGTGGAAGAGACGGAAAGCGATAAGAAGACGAACGCGGTCATAATCTTGAGGACGAATCTGATTATGATGGTGATGACGAGAAGGAGTAGATTAGAAGTTTAAAATTTATATTTTGATTTTTTATATATATATAACCCTATTTTCTAAAGTTAATTGTGTGAATTATAGTTTTTACTATTTAGTCTTTGGTTGAGATACTGTACATTTGTCACAAATTTTATTTCACCGAACTGCGACTCTGGTCGCAGTCATGAAACTGGTGTACACATCCAGACAATACGTTCAAATGGGCAAAAAGGTTGACACTGCGATCAAGGTCGCAGTTTTAATTTATGTTCAGTGGACTAAAGCAAAACATAGGACGAAAATGTAGAAATGGAAGTTACAATTAAAAGATAAAGGGAACGCTGCGACTGTAGGCAAAAAAAATACATCAAAAATCCGTCAGGCAACTGCGACTCGGGTCGCAGTGAATGAGCTGTTGTATATAAGGAGAAAGTCAATAATCAAATGTGTAAATATCAATGCGACCATGGTCGCAGTTGTACTTTACGTTGAGTGGAATTAAAAAGAACATAGCGCTAAAATTGTAGAAAATTATAATAGGGTAGAAATCTTCAACTATATTCAGATGTTACAATAATATACCAAGAGACGGGGGCAATTTTAAAAGCAACAATTCAATTTCCACTATATAGGAATACTGCGACCACGGTCGCAATTAACCACGTACATTGCGACCAAAGTCGCTGTCTACGTTATAGTAAACAAAAATTAAACTATATAGGAGAATTTGTAACATTAAAACTTTAAAGTACAACTAATTACAAAAATAGTACAGTAGAAATAAAATAATGAGAATAAAATCTTATTATAATGACACGCCAGTGGCAGACTGCTACATGAATCTCTCTACACTGTGCGACCCTGGTCGCAGTTTATGAAAAAATGAAGACTTTATTCCTTCAAGATGGACGCAACACAAACCTACTTCTTCTGCCATTAAAAAAGGAATAGTAAGAATTTTAAACATAAATCATTATAAAAAATTGTTTAACAGGTTTAATGTAATACCAGTAACGGACAACCAGTCCTGTAATGGCCCAGCTCTTGACAGTTACCACATCTTTGATGCTTAACTTTCTTCTGATATATAGAATCTTCAAAACCAGACTTAAGCCTGGATGCAGCTCTAGGCCTCCCCTTGGTTGGTACAGGACCAATTGAATCACGTATATTCAATTCTTCACCATCTCGCAGAGCGACAGCGGATCCACTGGAACCAACTGTAGTTTTAGGCTGTGATGACTGAAAATTTCCTGACATGGCTCTGTATTCACTAGTGGTTTCTTCGGCAAATCTTTCCAAAACTGCGTCCAACTTTGAAAGATGGATATCAGAATCAGCGACCATCTCAAGAATTGCATTAAATTTTGAACGAATTGTCCACAATCTAGCCGTCCGTGGAGTGCCTTGACTGGGAAAAGGCCTGATGCCATTTTTAATTGCAACGTTTTTGTAACGAGCATCCAACCTCCATCTCTGAAGTATATATGATTTCGGTATATGTGTAACGTGATTGCGCCACAAAATACACAGAATATGTCTACATAGGATACCCTCTGTTTCAAATAACGAGCAACTACAAGAAACATGAAGTTCCTCACGCTTATCATAACTGACCTTTTCCCCGCTGTCTTTTGATTTTGAAAAATCACCAACCAAATATTTTGATCCAGGTTTGTCATGTTCTAACTCTTCTGAAAACAGTGTCATTACAACTGCCCATTCCTTTTGGAACAACTGAAAAATCTTCGGTGTATACAACTTCGAAACCTGTATCTCATATGGATTCGATGTACAGTTGGGCACAGAATTCAAACCCTGACAATCTTGTTGAGATTCAGAGGTACGACGGGCAGCAACAGCTTTATCATATTGGTGAACAGATTCCACTAGTTTCGTGTTTGCATTAACAAAACTATCAAAGAAGGAATTAATACTCTCGAACCTCTGGCTGGTTGTCATTCTAACACAGAAAACATCCTTGAGATATGCATTAACTCAATATCCGCGCAATCTGTGCATCTTCAATAACCAACTGTCTTCTTCTTCTTCTAAATGATATTTTTCATTCATCAAACGCCATCACTCCTCGCATGTGCTTATATCACGGGAGGTGTACCAATCATGAAAATCAGAGACCATATCTTCTCCATACTTGTTTGTCATCGGTATTTGTTGCTCGGCAATATGTTTCCGTACATGCTAGAAACAAAACCGGTGCCGAGTAGTTGAAAAATAATCTTGATGGCATCACCAATCTGGGCATGCTGATCAGTAATAATCAACTTTGGTGCAACTCCATGCATGCACTTGAGCCATTTTTGGAATAGCCACACAAACATATCCCTCTGCTCATCAGCAAGCAATGCACAACCGAACAAAATTGACTGCCGATGATGATTTACTCCGTGAATGGAGCAAATGGCAAGCTCAAGTGATTAGTCCTGTATGTTGTGTCAAAAACGATCACATCACAGAACCTCAAATACGAGGAAATAGCTCTTCCATCAGCCCAAAAAATGCTTCTAAGTGTTCCCGCGTTATCGACTTCACTTGCAAAGAAAAATTCTGGATCGGTCTCAGCTTTCTCTTGGAAACATTTGATAATAGCAATAAACTCATGGCCAATGTTAGTTCTACGTTGACGAGTAAAATCAATAACTTGTTGCGGGCTCACTTCTTCACAACCTTCTCCCTGGCTCATTGCATTCACAACACGGGAAATATTTGAAGGGCGCATTCCCACATCAACTAGATTGCTCATAAGGCTTCTGCTAATCTTCGAACGATGGGTCTGGTGAGAGTAATGGTGATGCACCTTATCCGGGCTTGACAATTCATGTGAATGAGAATTAACAAATTTTGTGACAACCCAATATCTTTTGTCAAAAAAAAAAAACGAAGACGAACATGCATCTCAGCAGGACACGCTACTCTAGTGTCAATTCGACGATGCACTGTAAGCCCCTCTTGTCTTTTGTCACACAACTTCTTCACACCTTCCTTGTTGCAGCAAAATTTTCTGCAAATAACTTCATGAGGAGGCTTCTGTGACTTATCTATTCCTTTTCTTCTCACACCAAAACCTCTGTTCCTTGCATAAGAATTGTAGAAATTGTATGCTTCCACATCCGTGAGAAACTGTTTCCCTAAAAAATTATTTGAGCTTCCAGACATTCTCCATGTGCATTCATATCCTACAAAAACAATTAGACGAACTACATAAATATAAATATTTTTTAGATATCACACGTCTAAAATATAATTTCTAAAACTGCGACCAAGGTCGCAGATGAGATGAAATCTATATTACTTCTTACTAAAGACTGCGACCGTAGTTGCAGTTATCTGTATGAGCATATTTTAAAAAAAAAGAATAATAACTGTGTAACAATCTAATGAATATATAAAATGGATATAATTCACATAAAAACGTGTAAGAATTATAACAACAAAGAAAGCGACTTGGGTCGCAGTCACAAAATTCAAATTGCGACCGTGATCGCTGTTCTAAAAAGATTAAAACAAGTGATTATTCTATTCCGTAAAACAAATTATAGTTCGAACAAGGAATGCGACTTAGGTCGCAGTCACAAAAAAAAAGATTTCACAGCCGGAGATTATTTTCAAATAAGATTGCGACCGTGGTCGCATTTTTGAAACTTTAGAACAGGTGATTATAGGTCGCAGTACCATATATACTAAAGAGAAAAATTCTATATTTAAGAAATTGCGTGAAAAAAATTGACACAATTAAAACCTGTTGATCAGAATGCAAAGATGTCAACCCTTCAATATTTTCAATATTCTGAGAGAAAGTTGAATCAGATGATATATCTTCCATATTTAGATCGCCAGATACAGATCGCTTACGACTGCGACCAAAATTGGCAGAGGAAGTAGACTGCTCAGACGTCGACATTAAATACAAAGAATAAAAATTGCTTTGAAAAAAACGATATTTTCAGGAAAAAGTTTATCGCAAGCTGAAAAGGAGAACCTAAATCTGATAAAGAGAGGTAAGGAAATAGGGGAAAAAAATAATAAACAGTAACCTAAATCCTATAAAGAGCGGCAAAAATAAGGGAAAAAATAATAATAAACAATAATCTAAATCTGACAACGAGCGGTAAAAAAATTGCCCTGTGGGGAGATAATAATAAATAATAACGGAAGTTACCGAAAGAGTAGCTTTTCATAAGGGGTATTTAGTAATTTAACTTCTTCCTATAAGCGGGCCGCAAGTTAGTGCCGTGACAAATATTGAGCCACGTCACCGCAGGTTGAGAGAGTCTCTCAGCCGTCGGCTGATATACATTTCTCTCTCTCTCTCTCTCTCTCTCTCTCTCTCTATATATATATATATATATATATATATATATATATATATATATATATATATATATATATGATCAGAGCAATTGAAATATAATGCATACATATATACGAAAACATGAGTATCTAAAAATGAAATATCATTGAAATCATGTATAACTCATAACCTTATTATACACATGTTTTAAAAAAATATTCAATAAGAGCATACAAGGTATGGTCGCCCAACCAATCGCCCTTATAATGTAGAAGTTTTAAAAAATAATTTAGCATAGGTTGAAAACACTTCCAATTGAAGAATAATGAAATAGTTTTAAAGTAAATTTAAAACTAGTATGAAATCCTACAAGCAAGAAATAAAACACATTTATATCCATGAAAATAAGCTAACTATACAAAAATTAACACTCAAAGAACTATGAAGCACATAGATTCTCATGAATCCAAAATCATGAGTAAACACAAAATTATAGAGTTTAAAAAAATCATGTAATAAACATAACCATGGAGATTAAACAGTGCAACTTAATTTGATCAAAAACAATTATAAAATTCCTTTTTCATGAACATGAAACCATAAAACATGAAAAAAAAATTTAGTTTTATCAAGAATTGAACAAACTTCAATGCATATGTATGTTTTTATCTAAACTAAAGCATTCATATTACCCAAACAAGAATTGAGTTCATAAAAAAGTATATGACATATAAAACAAGGGACTCAAGGATAGAACATGTATATCTAATAGTTTAGATAAAATCTACATATATATGAAGCTAAACACATTTTCATGAAAAACATGTACAAAAGGTGATATAAAAATAAAGGAAAACAAGTATAAATGTAAGTCATCAAAACTATGTCATACAAGTGCATCTAATGAGTACACATCAACAATAAAGCACCACAAAATAATTAAGTATAGCTCACTAATTTTACAAGTATGAATACAAGTTTTATAAAAATTACATCTAAACATGTAATCAAAATGTGATATGAACAAAACATCAAAACATGAAAGATAAACCAATATGATCATTAGTGTAAATGCAAGTATTATTAATACTATGATATACGCAATAGCTAAAAATAATTGATAACACTAAGATATAAATTCATAAAAAATAAGTGTATCTTAAATACAATATATGTATATTACAAGTCTAATGGGCATTACATTTAAACATAATGAGCATGAAAACAAATGCCATGCTAAAAATCATCAATGAAAGTGTACAAATATAAACAATGTAAAGAAGATAGAGATTGTTACTAAACCGATGAACTAGTCTTTATGTCTCCAAAATGTGGTGGTCCTCCCACCAAAGCTTCCTTGTAGTGATGCATCCAATGTTGTATCTATTTGGCTCAAACACAACCACCACCAAATCACCAAAATTTCTTACCTCTTCTGAGAGCCCACCTCTACACATCAAATAAAATAGGAATGAATTTTGGTTCACAAACTTTCTTTGGTCCATGGGGGTTAGTATCTCTCCTAACCCAACATGTTTACTTGTAAAATTTAAAGCATTTAATCTATCATAACATAATTTTGCAAGGTGGCCTTTACGATCCCAATGAGAACAATGATACACTCTGACATGGGTATGAGCATGTTTTGCATGAGGTGTATGAGCATAAACAAGAGGTGTGTGTGCATGCATGTAAGGAGCATGTTTCTTGTAAAACATAAATTCTAATCTCTTGTGAATACTAGCACATTGGCTCAAAGTAAAAACTAAACAATCAACACTCTTCTTCAAAGTACAAATATCATTTTCAATAATAGAAGAAGATGTGGTGCAAGTATGGAAACAAAATTCTTTATAAAAAAAATGAAGTTATAGTAGCATGGCAAATATGGAAATCTAAATCATTTTTCAAAGAGACTTTTTCTTTTGAAACACAATCTAATTCATTGGAAATTAAAACTATTTGTTTATCAAAGAATTATTTTCTTTTAAAATAAAATTAAGTTTTGAAGACAAAACATCATTTTTCTTCAACACATCATCCAAATTATTTTTGTTTTTCAACAATTCATTTTCATTCAAAACAAGATTAAGTTGGGTTTTCAAGGAACCACTCTCACTTAAAACCTCAACCTTCTCTTTTAAAACATGATCGAGTTTTGAAATTAATGTCTGATTTTCTTTCTTTAATTCAAAACTTTTGTCTTCAATAATTTGTATTTTTCTAATAAATTTTCACAAAATATGGAAAGCTCTTAATTCAAAGCATGTACATCCATACTATCATGATCATTAGAAGAGCTAGCACAATCATCAAGATGAGATTCTAAAGTTACCTCAAGGAAGTCATTCCCTCGGGCCATGTAGCACACTTGCTCAGACTTATCTCCAATAGGTTTTCTCTCGAAATTGTTTGAAGCTTGTTTCCTGAGAGAGGTCAATGTTTTCACACTGCAAAAACAGAATCACAATGAGAAATCATAGATAAATAATCTTTGCTAAGTGTGCATTTAGTATTGTCATTACCAACATATGATTTCTTGTTAGTTGAAAGATAAACATGCAATCGAAGGGCTTCTAGGTAAGCACTTATTTTAAATTTTAACATGTCAATGTTAGAAACATCATACGTGGGCGGTGCAAGATTGTCCGTGAGTGTAGATACTAAGTGTGCAAAGTAAATAACTATATTAGTAAATGAAAATCTCACACCTAGGTGGTTTAACTGAATATCAGGAGCGCTATCTCTCATACCAATTGAAAGTACACCTAGGGGGGTGAATAGGAGTAGTGCTAATCTAAGACAAATAATGCGAAATTTAAAAACTAAAAGCTAACACACGTGTAACCAAGAGTGAGTCCGAATTCTCTGTAAAGGTCTCTGAAACTTCTCCTCACTATTCTTCTAAATTATAAGTTGAGGTGCTTCAATAACTCTCTTTGTTGAACATAAGTGTGAGCACACAAACAATATCAAGCATATTTATATAAGAGTAATAATAACAATGTAAGATATAAAGAGTTGAGAATTGAGAGAAATATTCAAGCGCAAACACCAAAATACGTTTCAAGGTTCGGGCCACCGCTCTATATCCCCGCCTTCACATAGAAGGATTTCAACTATCCACTGTACGATCTTCCACAAAGGGACCCACCAAAGAATTACAATATATAAAATAAGGAGTACACAACTCCAACTCTCACACCTCTACACAAGAGGGTAGGCACAATGCCAAGCACAAAGTAAAGAAAGATTACAACTTGGTGATCCAATGATCATAAACACGACTAGGTGATTTCAAAAGACCACAACACAACACCTCTCAAAAACAAGATCTTAGAGGATAAATTTTGAATAAAGAGCTCAAGTATATGAGTGCACAAAATTTTTGGAAAAGAAAATAAAAAGAAAACTCTTGGAAAAACTTTAGATATGATATAGAAATTTAGGACAAAAAACTAAAATCGGAAAACTTTTTTCTTTTGATTTTCTAAAACATTAAAATAAATACAAATAAAGATTTTGTAGCTCAAAATCTTCTTTAAAAACTTATTGCTAAAACACTATACAAGATGGAAAAAATTGCTCTTGAAAATCTTGGTGAAAACTAGCCCCCAAGAACCCATTTACATAAGGGTTCGGAACTATAGCTGTTGGAGACTGAACCCAAGCCAGAATGGCATGTTGGTTGACTGTTCGGTCGACCGAGTCAACCCAAGACTTGGGTTGATCTAGTCGTTCGACCTATCGGTCGACCGCTCCTTACTAGGTCGACCGGTCGGTGGACCGAACCAAGGTGCTGGGCATTGTGCACGTATTTGTGCACGTCAGTCGACCGCTCGATCGACCGAGCCATGCTTCGGTCGACCGGTCAGTCGGCTGATAGCAGCCCAAGACGTGGATTATAGGATTTAAATTTTAACTCAAAAAAAACATAAAAATTCGATTTAATCCCAATAAATTCCACAAAATTAAATTCATATAAATACTTTGAAATGCAAATAACCTTCAAACAATTTGGAGAGAGAACCTATTGGAGATGAGTCTGAGCAAATGTGCTACATGGCCCACGGGAATGACTTCCTTGAGGTAACTTTAGAATCTCATCTTGATGATTGCGCTAACTCTTCTAATGATCATGATAGTATGGATGTACATGCTTTGAATTAAGAGCTTTCCATATCTTGTGAAAATTTATTAGAAAAATACAAATTGTTGAAGAAAAAAGTTTTGAATTAAAGAAAGAAAATCAGACATTAATTTCAAAACTCGATCATGTTTTAAAAGAGAAGGTTGAGGTTTTAAGTGAGAGTGGTTCCTTGAAAACCCAACTTAATCTTGTTTTGAATGTAAATGAATTGTTGAAAAACAAAAATAATTTGGATGATGTGTTGAAGAAAAATGATGTTTTGTCTTTAAAACTTAATTTTATTTTAAAAGAAAATAATTCTTTGATAAACAAAATAGTTTTAATTTCCAATGAATTAGATTGTGTTTCAAAAGAAAAGTCTCTTTGAAAAATGATTTAGATTTCCATATTTGCCTTGCTACTATAACTTCATTTTTTTTTATAAAAGAATTTGGTTTCCATACTTGCACCACTTCTTCTTCTATTATTGAAAATGATATTTGTGCTTTGAAGAAGAGTGTTGATTATTTAGTTTTTACTTTGAGCCAATGTGCTAGTATTCACAAGAGATTAGAATTTATGTTTCACAAGAAACATGTTCCTTACATGCATGCACACACACCTGTTGTTTATGCTCATACACCTCATGCAAAACATGCTCATACCCATGTCAGAGTGTATCATTGTTCTCATTGGGATCGCAAAGGCCACCTTCCAAAATTATGTTATGATAGATTAAATGCTTTAAATTTTACAAGTAAACATGTTGGTTAGGAGAGATACTAACCCCCATGGACCAAAGAAAGTTTGGGTACCAAAATCATTCCTATTTTATTTGATGTGTAGAGGTGGGCTCTCAGAAGACGTAAGAATTTTTGGTGACTTGGTGGTGGTTGCGTTTGAGCCAAATAGATACAACATTGGATGCATCACTACAAGGAAGCTTTGGTGGGAGGACCACCACATTTTGGAGACATAAAGACTAGTTCATCAGTTTAGTAACAATCTCTATCTTCTTTACATTGTTTATATTTATACACTTTCATTGATGATTTTTAGCATGGCATTTGTTTTCATGCTCATTATGTTTAAATGTAATGCCTATTAGACTTGTAATATACATATATTGTATTTAAGATACACTCATTTTTTATGAATTTATAACTTAGTGTTATCAATTATTTTTAGCTATTGCGTATATCATAGTATTAATAATACTTACATTTACACTAATGATCATATTGGTTTATCTTTCATATTTTGATGTTTTGTGCATATCACATTTTGATTACATGTTTAGATGTAATTTTTATAAAACTTGTATTTATACTTGTAAAATTAGTGAGCTATACTTGATTATTTTTGGGTGCTTTATTGTTGATGTGTACTCATTAGATGTACTTTTATGACCTAGTTTTGATGACTTACATTTATACTTGTTTTCCTTTATTTTTACATCACCTTTTGTACATATTTTTCATGAAAATGTATTTAGCTTCATATATATGTAGATTTTATCTAAACTATTAGATATACATGTTCTATCCTTGAGTCCCTTGTTTTATATGTCATATACTTTTTTATGAACTCAATTCTTGTTTGGATAATATGTATGCTTTAGTTTAGATAAAAACATACATATGCATTGAAGTTTGTTCAATTTTTGATAAAAACTAAATTTTTTTTTTCATGTTTTATGGTTTCATGTTCATGAAAAAGGAATTTTATAATTGTTTTTGATCAAATTAAGTTGCACTATTTAGTCTCCATGGTTATGTTTATCTCCAAGAGTGAGTCCGAATTCTCCGTAAAGGTCTCTAAAACTTCTCCTCACTATTCTTCTAAATTATGAGTTGAGGTGCTTCAATAACTCTCTTTGTTGAACATAAGTGTGAGCACATAAACAATATCAAGCATATTTATATAAGAGTAATAATAATAATGTAAGATATAAAGAGTTGAGAATTGAGAGAAATATTCAAACGCAAACACCAAAATACGTTTCAAGGTTCGGGCCACCGCTCTATATCCCCGCCTTCACACAGAAGGATTTCAACTATCCACTGTACGATCTTCCACAAAGGGACCCACCAAAGAATTACAATATACAAAATAAGGAGTACACAACTCCAACTCTCACACCTCTACACAAGAGGGTAGGCACAATGCCAAGCACAAAGTAAAGAAAGATTACAACTTGGTGATCCAATAATCATAAACACGACTTGGTGATTTCAAAAGACCACAACACAACACCTCTCAAAAACAAGATCCTAGAGGATAAATTTTGAATAAAGAGCTCAAGTATGTGAGTGCACAAAATTTTGAAAAAGAAAATAAAAAGAAAACTCTTGAAAAACTTTAGATATGATATAGAAATTTAGGACAAAAAACTAGAATTGGAAAACTTTTTTCTTTTGATTTTCTAAAACATTGAAATAAATACAAATAAAGATTTTGTAGCCCAAAATCTTCTACAAAAACTTGTTGCTAAAACACTGTATAAGATGAAAAAAATTGCTCTTGAAAATCTTGGTGAAAACTGGCCCCCAAGAACCCATTTACATAGGGGTTCAGAACTATAGCTGTTGGAGGCTGAACCCAGGCCAGAATGGCATGTTGGTTGACTGTTCGGTCGACCGAGTCAACCCAAGACTTGGGTTGATCTAGTCGTTCGACCTATCGGTCGACCGCTCCTTACTAGGTCGACCGGTCGGTGGACCGAACCAAGGTGCTGGGCATTGTGCACGTATTTGTGCACGTCAGTCGACCGCTCGCTCGACCGAGCCATGCTTCGGTCGACCGGTCAGTCGGCTGATAGCAGCCCAAGACGTGGATTATAGGATTTAAATTTTAACTCAAAAAAAACATAAAAATTCGATTTAATCCCAATAAATTCCACAAAATTAAATTCATATAAATACTTTGAAATGCAAATAACCTTCAAACAATTTGGAGAGAGAACCTATTGGAGATGAGTCTGAGCAAATGTGCTACATGGCCCACGGGAATGACTTCCTTGAGGTAACTTTAGAATCTCATCTTGATGATTGCGCTAACTCTTCTAATGATCATGATAGTATGGATGTACATGCTTTGAATTAAGAGCTTTCCATATCTTGTGAAAATTTATTAGAAAAATACAAATTGTTGAAGAAAAAAGTTTTGAATTAAAGAAAGAAAATCAGACATTAATTTCAAAACTCGATCATGTTTTAAAAGAGAAGGTTGAGGTTTTAAGTGAGAGTGGTTCCTTGAAAACCCAACTTAATCTTGTTTTGAATGTAAATGAATTGTTGAAAAACAAAAATAATTTGGATGATGTGTTGAAGAAAAATGATGTTTTGTCTTTAAAACTTAATTTTATTTTAAAAGAAAATAATTCTTTGATAAACAAAATAGTTTTAATTTCCAATGAATTAGATTGTGTTTCAAAAGAAAAAGTCTCTTTGAAAAATGATTTAGATTTCCATATTTGCCTTGCTACTATAACTTCATTTTTTTTTATAAAAGAATTTGGTTTCCATACTTGCACCACTTCTTCTTCTATTATTGAAAATGATATTTGTGCTTTGAAGAAGAGTGTTGATTATTTAGTTTTTACTTTGAGCCAATGTGCTAGTATTCACAAGAGATTAGAATTTATGTTTCACAAGAAACATGTTCCTTACATGCATGCACACACACCTGTTGTTTATGCTCATACACCTCATGCAAAACATGCTCATACCCATGTCAGAGTGTATCATTGTTCTCATTGGGATCGCAAAGGCCACCTTCCAAAATTATGTTATGATAGATTAAATGCTTTAAATTTTACAAGTAAACATGTTGGTTAGGAGAGATACTAACCCCCATGGACCAAAGAAAGTTTGGGTACCAAAATCATTCCTATTTTATTTGATGTGTAGAGGTGGGCTCTCAGAAGACGTAAGAATTTTTGGTGACTTGGTGGTGGTTGCGTTTGAGCCAAATAGATACAACATTGGATGCATCACTACAAGGAAGCTTTGGTGGGAGGACCACCACATTTTGGAGACATAAAGACTAGTTCATCAGTTTAGTAACAATCTCTATCTTCTTTACATTGTTTATATTTATACACTTTCATTGATGATTTTTAGCATGGCATTTGTTTTCATGCTCATTATGTTTAAATGTAATGCCTATTAGACTTGTAATATACATATATTGTATTTAAGATACACTCATTTTTTATGAATTTATAACTTAGTGTTATCAATTATTTTTAGCTATTGCGTATATCATAGTATTAATAATACTTACATTTACACTAATGATCATATTGGTTTATCTTTCATATTTTGATGTTTTGTGCATATCACATTTTGATTACATGTTTAGATGTAATTTTTATAAAACTTGTATTTATACTTGTAAAATTAGTGAGCTATACTTGATTATTTTTGGGTGCTTTATTGTTGATGTGTACTCATTAGATGTACTTTTATGACCTAGTTTTGATGACTTACATTTATACTTGTTTTCCTTTATTTTTACATCACCTTTTGTACATATTTTTCATGAAAATGTATTTAGCTTCATATATATGTAGATTTTATCTAAACTATTAGATATACATGTTCTATCCTTGAGTCCCTTGTTTTATATGTCATATACTTTTTTATGAACTCAATTCTTGTTTGGATAATATGTATGCTTTAGTTTAGATAAAAACATACATATGCATTGAAGTTTGTTCAATTTTTGATAAAAACTAAATTTTTTTTTTTCATGTTTTATGGTTTCATGTTCATGAAAAAGGAATTTTATAATTGTTTTTGATCAAATTAAGTTGCACTATTTAGTCTCCATGGTTATGTTTATCTCCAAGAGTGAGTCCGAATTCTCCGTAAAGGTCTCTAAAACTTCTCCTCACTATTCTTCTAAATTATGAGTTGAGGTGCTTCAATAACTCTCTTTGTTGAACATAAGTGTGAGCACATAAACAATATCAAGCATATTTATATAAGAGTAATAATAATAATGTAAGATATAAAGAGTTGAGAATTGAGAGAAATATTCAAACGCAAACACCAAAATACGTTTCAAGGTTCGGGCCACCGCTCTATATCCCCGCCTTCACACAGAAGGATTTCAACTATCCACTGTACGATCTTCCACAAAGGGACCCACCAAAGAATTACAATATACAAAATAAGGAGTACACAACTCCAACTCTCACACCTCTACACAAGAGGGTAGGCACAATGCCAAGCACAAAGTAAAGAAAGATTACAACTTGGTGATCCAATAATCATAAACACGACTTGGTGATTTCAAAAGACCACAACACAACACCTCTCAAAAACAAGATCCTAGAGGATAAATTTTGAATAAAGAGCTCAAGTATGTGAGTGCACAAAATTTTTGAAAAAGAAAATAAAAAGAAAACTCTTGGAAAAACTTTAGATATGATATAGAAATTTAGGACAAAAAACTAGAATTGGAAAACTTTTTTCTTTTGATTTTCTAAAACATTGAAATAAATACAAATAAAGATTTTGTAGCCCAAAATCTTCTATAAAAACTTGTTGCTAAAACACTGTATAAGATGAAAAAAATTGCTCTTGAAAATCTTGGTGAAAACTGGCCCCCAAGAACCCATTTACATAGGGGTTCAGAACTATAGCTGTTGGAGGCTGAACCCAGGCCAGAATGGCATGTTGGTTGACTGTTCGGTCGACCGAGTCAACCCAAGACTTGGGTTGATCTAGTCGTTCGACCTATCGGTCGACCGCTCCTTACTAGGTCAACCGGTCGGTGGACCGAACCAAGGTGCTGGGCATTGTGCACGTATTTGTGCACGTCAGTCGACCGCTCGATCGACCGAGCCATGCTTCGGTCGACCTATCAGTCGGCTAATAGCAGCCCAAGACGTGGATTATAGGATTTAAACTTTAACTCAAAAAAAACATAAAAATTCGATTTAATCCCAATAAATTTCACAAAATTAAATTCATATAAATACTTTGAAATGCAAATATGTATGATTAAAAATCAACACATATTATAAACATGTGAACTATTTTTGAGGTAAAATAATTAAGGCTTTAAACCAAAAATCATATTTTTCAAAAAACTTTTAAATAGAAATTCGATTTTTTCTCAAACTTGTATAGATGCAAAAATAAGATATTGAAACACATTTGAAGTGTAGTGTATATGGATAGAATCCAATACATATAGTAAATAATATATCTTTATTTTTGACAATAAATACCAAATTAAATTTTGATAAAAACAAAACTTACACACAAGACTAGATACATCAAAATAAATTTTTCTAAACATATATGAACCATCAATGTATATGAATGAAATCTAATATAAATTTAAACTCGTTTTGATAAAATCTATTCATGAAAATAAAGGATATATACTTGATATATTGAAACTTGAAAACATATACATAATAAACCAAGAACACAAAACTTGAGACTTGATTCTATGAGTTTTGTGCAAACCAAGTAAGCATAAACTTTTTAAACAAAGCGGTTAAACCGAAAAGCAAACTATAAACTTGCGTGTGTGTATATACTTAAGAAATTCAAAACTAGACTATCCTTACACAAATCTAAATTAAACAAACCTAAGCCAAGGTCTTCTTGTAGATCTTCTTCTTCAAGATGGCTCAATCCAAACACGATCTATAGAGCTTAACTCCATCTTAAGTATTAGATGCGATCATTAAGCATGAGCTCTTGAATTAACTCGTGATAGCTTCAAAACTTTGACTTAGAGTCCATTGTAGAAGCTAAACACCAACTATAATGATGAATATCTGAAACCGTATAAGTCAAGATTATTAGTAACATAACTTCATAATTTAGTCATCATCAAAGCTAGAGTAAAAAGTCTTCAGGCTAACGGCAGCTGAATCAGGAATTTACTATCCAATCACCTGCTCTAGAAACCTTCCCGGCTTAATATGCCGCAGAGAAACTTCTGACAGAAGAAGAGCTTCGGGATAAAGTGATGGCTGTTGTTGAGAAAACTCGCCAGCATGACATTTAAGAGCTAAGGAGGTGAATAAAATCTCTCAGTCAGTGAGATTAACTTCTTCTTCTTTTTTTGCGATACTATGATCATTTTGAATAAAATAAAGAGTGTTTGTATCACTTCTATCATTTTGATCAGAATAAAGGTGATTGTTTTACTTTTGGATCATATCTGTTTTCTTTTTGTTGAAAAATCAGACAGACTAAAGGGATTAGGTCTGATTGCCAGCTGTAACGGTTAACTTAGCATTCAAAAGATTAGATTTTAAACCAAATTTGATATTTTGATTGAGGAAGTCGAGTGGTAATAGAGGTATGATTTTAACCATATTCCTCATTTTCATGGAGAAAGTAAAGGAAATTACTGCCAGATGTGTAATTTTTGACTTGACAGTGAATTATTTTATGATTTGAGCAAATTTAACGAACTTATTATTCTACTAGGAGGAGTTGACAAGTACTGAAAATCTTACTATCTGAGGTGTGATTTTTAACATGATAGGGGCTTGTTTTGCGATCTGAGCAAATTTCATGGACTTGTCATTTTGTAGAAGGAGATTGACAAGTAGAAGATATATTGCTATCATAAGTGTAATGTTTAGCATGACAGGGACTTGTTTTACAATTAGAGCAAATTTCGTAGACCCGTCATTCTGTTGAAGAGAATTACAACTAAAGGACGTACTGTGAGAGGTGTAAGTTTTAACATGACATGTTTGATATATAATTTATACTTTTGAAGAAATGAGCATAACTCTTGTAAATCTACCATTCCATGGAAGAGAACTGGTAAAGGATTTTAGAGGCATTGGGCGGTATTAAGTCCCTTAGAATTATTAACAAATCCTTAGCTATCTCGGGCTTGATTTGCTTTTACCAACTACCGTTTAAGTTGGGCTAGCCATGCTATTCCCCTCAGCATAATGAGTTGTCAGGAATTTTTTGGTCTTAAAAGCCAATGTATTCCTCTATTCATAGCCGTTTTTCTAGAGAAGTACATGGTGTACTTCTTGAGTTTTATTCCATAGATAACCTCTAGAATCTCACTGTGGACTAAAGAAGTGAGTATAAATTCCACGGGGAATATATCAGGAAATTAACGTTCCCTGTGGGATTTCTCCCATCTCTCTCATAATCAAAACCATAGTTCTCAACCAATCGTCAGGCCTTGATATGAATGTGAAAACACTGAAAAGGTTCTGTAAAAGATGCATCATGAATCTTCTTCAATTAGTTTGGCTTAATAAGTCATCAGATAAACTCATTTTATCAGTTTGTAGGTTGTATCATGAGCCTTCTTCAATGAGTTCGGCTTGATAAGTCATAAAATAAATCTTTAATCAGTCTTCAATACGTTTCGCTTGATAAGTCATCAGATAAACTCATTCAATTAGTTTGCAGACTGTATCATGAGCCTTCTTCAATGAGCTCAGCTTAATAAGTCATCAGATAAACTCATTCAATCAGTTTGCAGGTTCATAAGCCTTCTTCAATACATTCAGCTTGATAAGTTATCAGACAAACTCATGCAATCAGTTTGCAGACTACATCACGAGCCTTCTCCAATGAGTTCGGCTTAATAAGTCATCAGATAAACTCATTCAATTAGATTGTAGGCTGCATCATGAGCCTTCTTCAATGAGCTTGACTTGATAAGTCATCAAATAAACTCATTCAATCAGTTTGCAGTCTACATCATTGAGTTCGACTTGATAAGTCATCAGATAAACTTATTCAATCAGTTTGCAGATTGCAGGGACTGTTTGATTGAAATAGCCATGACGCTGAGCTATAATCCACTGAAAGGAGAAAGAGGTGGTTTGAAATATGCCACTTTTACATATGAAAAAGTCAGGCTAGAAAACCTAGCCTTTTGGATTGAAAGGAACGATTGAGAAGAAGAATGCCTAAAGTCGAGTCAGAGTATGACTTATTCTTCTAAATTGAAAGTTGAAACTGAAAAAAACCCACATACCTGTAAAAGGTATTGAGTGATGATAAGAAAATCATTGTCATAGAAAGTTTGCCTGTGATGGTGAAACTAAAGCAATGATAGGGGGTTTGGCGAGAATTATCATAGGTAATCAGTAACGTGATAACTCTATTGGGGAGAGAATTTGCAACCATCGAACGCTGGCAAGCACTTTTGACTTCATTATTTCTCCAATGTTGACGTTACCATCATGGTTTCCCTAGATTCGTTTGACTCGATGTCAGTAAGCTGTGATGCAATTCTCTGAGGAAGCACACTCTTATTTGGTGCTCTACCAAATATGTAGATCCCAAATGTTGGCCCGAAGGACCTTCACCATAGTTTTGATGATGATTATCTCATGAAGTTACTAGTACTAATGATTTTTGTTTGTTTAAAGTTATAGGTTTATAAAGATTTTTATACTCATGTTTAGATTTTCTAAAAGACTTACAATTTTTGAAGCTAATAACAAAGTGGACCAAGAGCTCAAGCATCGAAAACAAACGAAATACTCAAGGACGGAGTCAGGCTCAAGAGATCAAGAGAGTTGCAAGTTGAAGCAGTCTAGAAAAAATTTCATTTTAAAATAATGTAAGATTTTGTTTTGTCAAAATTGAGTTAGAGATTTGGATTGCTCATGAGATTCATAAGAGATTTATTGTGTTTTATTTCTAAATTCTTGAAAAGGATTTTTGATAGTTTTTAGATAGTTTAGAAAATCGTATTTTGTTTCTAGGATTTAGAAAAGAATATACTGGAAAAAGAATTTTAATATTTACAAAATATGTTCAAAATTGTATTCTTTGTGTTGATCTAGGATCACACATATTTGAACTTCAAATATATACATGAACTTAGTTTGGTATAGAGATTTCAAAGTGTTTTAGTGAAAAATCAAAAAAAATTCAAAATATTTCCAAGTATGAACTTTGACCTTTTGCGGGTCCATCATCAGGTCAACCGACATGCAAAGTTGATTACTCTATTAGTTGATCAAGCGATCGACTAATTTTGCAACATGCACAAGTATAGTTTGTGCACGTCGGTCGACTGCCCCATCGGCCACGTGTAAGGGCAATGTTATCTGTTTGTCAACATCGGCCGATCGACTGGTCAAAGGGTTGTAAGGGCAATGTTCTCTAGGAGAGATCAATTCTTGTATTCAAAGAGTTGTAAAGGTTACAGCCTCGAATGAAGATGCAGGTTCGTGATTGTAGGTGTTATGGCATCGAGTGAGACGACTTGTGAGTCTGATTGTTCTTACGGAAACGTGTAGAGTTGGTGATCTTGCAGGATCAAAAAATAGTAAAAATCCTTCATTGTGATGAAGGCGGGGATGTAGAACAGTGGCTCAGATCTCGGAATATATTCTAGTGTTTGTAATTGCCTTCTCTCTATTTCTCAACTCAACTCACTCCTCTTATATCATGTGCTATATTGTTTTGTTTGTGTGGGTTTATCATTTGCTCATAGTATTACTGGATAACATTAATTATTTATAGTTCCATATTATTTGTCATTATTTTTAATCATCACCTATTTATCCCCTTCTAGGTGATTTTAATTGGTATCAAAGCCTAGTACTCTAAATTCTTGGTTTAACCACCATTCAGTGATTCTTTATTTTGCTAAATTCTTTGTTGCATATTCTATATACTTGCTTGCATTCATGGTATCACACGACTTCTCTAGCATCAACTCCCTACCCAAATTCAGTAGTTAGAACTTTTCCATTTGGAAAGTGAAGATGTCCTTATTCCTCAAGTCTTTAGGATTTAGGGTTGCAAAGGCAATCATTAAGGAGTTTGTAAAACCTCACAGTGATAAAGGTACATGGTCCGAAGCCTCTGATTGGTCGCTAATGTTGCATATTTAATATCATATTTTCATACTTATTTTAGAATAAAAGCCTGCATTGTCCTAATTAAATGTTGAATTTATTTGCAGGCCCATTCTTTAAGGAGATGAAGAGAAATGAGCCCAAAGCCCACCAAAATTCTGAATTAAATCAGAATTAATTCACACTCAGTAAATCAGGGAAAAATCAAGAGGTTGAAAACTGGTTGAGAAGAATCCTCTCAGAATCGATCGGTTGAAGCAAAGATCAAGCAAGTTTGATTCAGATTCTGACTGGATACATTTTAGTATTCGAATCATAACTTTTGCTACAGAATCTCAATTCTGATGATTCAAGATGATCCAGAAAGCAGACTGACAGAGCTACAACTCTTATGTTGGTCATTATTTCTAATTCAGTCAGTTGTTAAGTGATATTCAGCAATCAACAAGCCAATAAACAGCAGATCAGAACTGAATATCCACCTCTACCCCCTCCATTTCTCCTATAAATACCTGCACTCAAAGGCAAAAGGAGAACCATGCAGAGATAGGACTTAGCCAAGCTTTTCATTTCTAGGTTTAGGTTTTTAGCCTTTCTTTTTATGTAATTTTAGTTTTCATTTATGTAATTCAGAGGAGATCGACTTTCATCGAAGAACAAGACTGAAGCTTGAGCTGGAGTGACACCGGTGTAAGACTTATTTCTTTTCTTTGATTGTAATGAAATCAAATCGATGTTCTTTTTGTGTATGTATTTCTTTTTAGTCTTCTTCTTCTTCTTTTCTATTTTACCTTTCTTTTTGGTACAACTGTCTTCCAAGTGAGTCTAAAAGCATCGAAAGAGCCTTGCCTTTGCGAGTGCCACCGATAGCTCATGACGATGGAATTGTGAGTCTCTCCGTATCATTTCATGCTTGCGTATCTTGATGATGTAATGTGGAAGAGACCAACACTCGACTCTTATGGGCTATGCGCTAATTGCCTCCAATTCAAGGTAACATCGAAGCTAAGAACTCAAGGTAAGCTTTTGGTTAAAAGAAGGTAAATATTTGTTTTATTTTCTTTTTCATTTCTGTAAATTAAATCACCACATCTTCCAACTATTTCTTCTCCACTCACTCCATTTGTACATAGTCGCTTTTAGTGTTTTCTGAATTTTCCAACTTCTTCATCCTCCATTTTTTTCTAACTTTAAGATAACTTTCTTTTTCTTTTTCATAACTAAAAACAGAGAAGAACCTTCGTTTTATTTTCTTAAAAGATTTCAATAAAGAACTGTAACGCTTCCATCGCAAACTCTCCTTGTGGATCACGACCCGCATAGCCACTTGCTATAGCGGAAGAATTGAGCACTTGCACAAGTTTATTATTAGATCTGAAATTTCGTATTTTTTGTGCAGGTTTAGCCTCAATCAGCCTCCAAGGACTATGAGGCCATTCTAAGGCACAATATTCACCAGACGATGAGGCGATTCTAAGGCACAATATTCACTAACACAAGCTTTGAATGATGATGATCTTTCTCGTGTTATAAATTGTAAATCCACATTTTAAGATATGGAATGACTTAATCATAACTCATGAGGGCACATCTCGAGTCAAGAGGTCTAAAAAGATTTACTTTGTTCTCAATATGAGAACTTTTCATATGCTTGGCAATGAATCTATAGATGAAATTCTTACTCTCTTTACTAAAAATCACTAATGGATTGTCTTCCTTAGGTGATAAAATCAATAATGACCAAAAAGTGAAAAAAATGATTAGAGCTCTTCCGAAAGCTTGGGAGGTCAAGATAACGACTCTCAAGGAGCTCAACAACCGTGAGGAGATGAATTTCTCCAAATTCTCAAAACTCATGAGGTAGAGATGAAGGTTCGTGAAGGAAGAGAACCTCTAAAGAAAATGTCCATGGCCTTCAAGATAACATCTCTTGTGGAGGAAGAAGAATCTATGGATGAAGGTGAGAAAGAAGACTTTGCCATGTTTATAAGAAAATTTAACAAAATATTTTATAAGAAAGGAAGGGCGAGCAACTATCGAATGACAAGACTACAAATGAAGAATGAAAGAATGAAAGAAGAGATGGGTTCGTGTTTTCATTGAAAGGAAATTGAACATTTGATAGCTGATTGTCCCTCTCACCAAGTGACCATATCTAGAAGAGCACACAAGAAGAAGGTCATGGTGGCCACTTGCGATGATTCAGAAACCAAATCCAATAAGAAAGTTAATACTGCTAATGTTTGCTTCATGGTCAATGGAGATGACTTCATAAAGGTATCTCTTGAAACTTCTATTGACGATGATGAGTTAACAATTGATGAGCTTGATAGACTTTTCGAAGAATTGAAAGAAAGATATGAGCTTTCAAAAATTCCAAACAAGAAATTGAGAAAAGAGACTGAGTTTTTGAAAAACATGAAAGATATTGTATTTAAAGAAAAATGAGACTTATCTATTTGTTTTGAAAAGACTAAGAATGATTTTGATTCAAACAAATGTATTTTCAAGGGCAAAACCCTAAAATTATTTTTGACCAAAATGACTTTGAGACTTTGAAAAGTAGAATGAATGTTTTAGATGTTAATTTAAAGAAATGTGCTTTTTATATGAAGAAAATTGATGCCATGTTTTAGAAGAAAAAACCCAAAGAAAATATGCACCACAAGCACACACCAAGCATGTACACAAAGCACAACGCACACATGCTTATTTGTTGGTAAGGTGTACACTTGTACATATTTGCTCACAGAGACTGATCGAGTGTAACCTATGCACAAAAAAAATACAGAGTTTAAAAATGTGCTAGGTTCTCAATGCTACCGCTATAGCAAGCGGCTATGCGGGTCGTGATCAACAAGGAAGGACTACGATAGAAGCATTTTTGGCATTCTTTTAAGTTACTAGTACTGATTAAAGGTTCTTCTTTGTTTTTGAAAAGAACAAAAAACTAGGTTAAGTTAGAATTAAAGTGGAAGATAGAAAATTATTTTAAGATCTTTTTAAGTTAAAAGAGTTACTAAGTTAAAAAAGAAAAAAATGAAAAGAATGAAGAAGAAGAAGAAAAGCGTTGGGTTTTTTAAATGTGATTCTGATCGGCGGAAAACCGTGCATGAAAATGGTCATTTTGAAATCAAAAGTTAAAGTGTGTGTGCTTTGGCTTCCTCGATACTTACGTTATAGCATAAAGGCTAAATGGGTCGAATCCATAGAAGGAAGCGATAGAATCTTTCACGGTATGTTCACGTATATGTTAAAGTTTCTTTAACGTTTTAAAGAATCAGAAGAAAATAAAACAAAAAGTGGAAAGAGAAGGATATGATGAAAACAAAGAAGTAGGAAACATAGAAAAGAATATATTTGTGATTTTTGTAATTATTTCTAAAACAAAGTAAAAATAAAAGAAAACTCATGGCTGCTAACTACTAATGGCTTCACTAACCATACTAACTTCTTAGTGATAGTTGCCTCATATGTATCCTTGGCCATCACTAGTCCTTGGTTCAAGAGCATTTCAAAGCATGACCCATAAGATAACTTATCATATCCAAACTCAACAATCAAGTACAAGCTGCACTTAAACCATCAAAACTAAATAAGAGCAAGCATGAAATAAAGTAATATTAGCTTGTTAGAGAGTTAGGATGTTAGGGTGTTAAAATCCATCATCATGAGCCATCAATGGCTCTTTCTAAAGCAAGGCCAAGTAGAGGCTATTATATTCATGGGGATTATCAAGTAAGAAGTTAGCAAGTTAGTGGTTAGTAGTTAGTTACTATGAGAAGAAAATTAGTTAAACATGTAAAAGGAGTTAGAGAGAAGAAATCAAGTAGAGATAAAGAGAGAACCTTTCATAGAGTACCACCCTCTATTACAAGTACTCTTGCTTTTATCCTATGTGCTACTCTCTTCCCTATTAAAAGATCAATAAGAAATGAAAAATACAAAAGAAGAAGAAGAATAACAACTACCTAAACAATCCTAACAACTACATACATGGAGAAGAAACAACCCTAAAAACCTCCTCAAAACTACTCTCCCCTGGGCTCTAGAAATCTTAGGGTATTTATAGGCAAAATAGGGCACCAGGGGGTATCACGGGGCTACGCGTCGAGTCTCAATGTGCGGCTCCATGGTACGGCCACGAAAACACATCCAGGGCCGCATTTTCGTGATCGTATTGGCGCCGCGCACGCGGTGCCTTCTGCCACACACTGTCAGTTTGTCCCCCTGTCACTATATGCTGCTGGTTTCTGGATATGTTCACATGGTTTTGACAAATCCTCCTTCCAAAGTCAATGGCTATTCTTATAGACTTTAAATCACCATATAAATGAGATTTTGGGATTCTTCTTCATTTCACACCATGGATCTAGGAATATACTAGAGAGGTGTTATTAATAGAATTTAATATTGAATAAATGTGAAGATGTGATATGAAATATGCAATTTTAGAGACTAATTACACCCTCACACTTATCTTTTATTTGTCCTAAGCAAACCATAAAAACTAAATAAGAAGATTATTACGCCACTTTCTTAAGTGACGCAATTGCATGAGTATGTGCAACAAGCCATTAAACCTTTAGGCTTCCCCTAGAGGAGGAGTTTTGTCTCCTGAGGGTTTTCAACGAATTATGATTAGTCTACAATTATGCATTATTGCATCATATTTTCCTATCGATTTATGAATAAAATAATGTTTCTCACCCGTATTTTGGTCTATTTTGCAGATAATCAAGAGTCTAGGGCCAAAGGAGTAATAAGAGCTTAATTATACCCATTTTCAGGTAATTAAATCCAGATTTCTTGAAGGCCAAGCTAGAGAGTTTCTAGAAGATACATTGATTCTAGACATTAGCGCGTGTTTGACAAAAATCCGGATGTAAATACTCGAATTCAAGATTATCTGGAAGGTCCCAATGCGAGACAAAACCGGTAACCAAAACCAGGGACCTAAGTCCCTGGTATGGCTGTGAAAATGCGATTTTGGTCACGTTTTCACAGCCATCTAGGCGAGCTACGCGTCGATAGAAGATCCTTTTACCTATATAAAGCCCTGCAGAGACCTAAAATGAAGGCAAATCAACGAGTAGGCTTGGTTTTCTCTCTTTATGTGTAGGTTAGTGTAGGTGTTCTTATTTTCTTCTCTTTTCTTTTGTATTTTCATTTTCTTTTAGATTCATATATTTGATCAGAGAGAGAAGAGAGATTGATGTAATGATGGTGACAATCTATGTAATCTTCCTCCTTTCTTCAATGGTTCCTTCTCTAACCTCTGACATGAGTAGCTAATTTTAATTTTATGGCAATCCAACTACTAACCACTAACTATCTAACCTCTTACTTGATAATCCACATTAACATAATTGTATCTACAAGGCCTTGCTCTTACAAGAGCCACTGATGGCTCATGATGATGGATTATAACATCTAGCTTGCTAGCCAAGCTATCTCTCTTATTTCATACTTGCTTCTAATGGTTTTGATGATCTAAGATTTGTATTAGCTTACTCTTGATGCAAGTTTTGAATGTGAGGAACCATCTTATGTGCAATTCTTTGTATTGCTTCTTGAAGCCAAAGATTAGTGATGTCTAAGGATCCATATGAGGCAACAATCATTAAGAGATTAGCATGATTAGTGGAGCACTTAGTAGTTAGTTGCCATGAATTTTCTTCTCTTTTTATTTTGTTTTCAAACTTTTTCTTCAACATAAAACGACCATTTTTATTTCATGTTTTTTTCATCTCCTATCTATTCTACTACTTCTTTTCTTTTATTTTGTTTTTAAAACTATTTTTCAAAACCTCTTCTTATTTCATTTTCTTTTATCATTTTTTCTATTTTCTTGTTTGCTTCTTTCCAATTCACAGCCACTTCTTATTTATTTTTCACATCACCATTTTCATAACCTTCTCACCTATCACTTCTGGATTTCTTTTCTTTTCTTTTTTCATTCTTTAATAAAGAAAAACTTATTAACAAATGAAGGGACATAAACTGCTAATGCTTCTATCGCTTCCCGTCCCTATGGATTCGACCCGTTGAGCCGATGCTATAACGGAAGTATTGAGGGAACATTACCACGCTTGCTTTTATATGATTTCATAAAACACACATTCTCAAGTGCTGGTTTCGCATCGATCAAAATTTTCGCGCCATTGTCGGGGACGGGAATGGTTTAGATTTCACATTTTTGTTAACATTTTCTTCTGTGTTTTGGTGTGCAGATTAATTTTTATAGAAACTAAATATTGCAGAGCTCTCCTTTTGCTCGCATGTCCCTGCTTTAGAAAACAGGGACCTTGTTACCATAATCGTGCCGCAGAAACCCAAGAATAGCCGCGAAACGCGACATTTATGTGGCATTTGGACTTCATCTTTTGCAGGGTTCTTGCAAGTTGCATATATTGATACATTCTGCTGCTAATTTTTTTTCTTTGATTACCTACACACTATAGTAAATTAAAGAACTAAAATACGGTAATTGGATGCTCTAAAAAATGGTTTAGACATTTACATTTAGGCATGTGTCAATTCAATTCCAATATACTGAATTTTGTTCTGTTGTTGTGATCTGAACTGAGGTGTGCATATGACACTGCATATAGCATAGGACAAATACGTGGGTGATTTACTCGCTTTTTGTGTTGTTCTTATTTGTATTGCACACTTGCACAAATTGAAATTAAGGACATAACCCAATATAAGATAAGGTGGGGATTTCATTACCCTTCCTTAGCCCAAAAACAACCCAAGCCCTAATAAAAATTGATCGATGTTAGCCCCTAGGGACATCTCGAACTCATTAAGAGATTGACCGAGGGTAGAACTTGTGAGAATCTTACTCTTGTAAAACTGGTATCTAAGGTTTGAGATTATGAGGTTACACCTCGAAGATACCGTGGTATGACATAATTAAGGCCCGTTGCTTACGCACGATACCTCCCACCGTATTTTGCCCCTACCGGCCGTTAGCTTATGGTCGGATTCATATAACAACCTCCCAAGGGAA
Organism: Agave tequilana; assembly: GCA_038442645.1. Taxonomy (NCBI): domain Eukaryota; kingdom Viridiplantae; phylum Streptophyta; class Magnoliopsida; order Asparagales; family Asparagaceae; genus Agave; species Agave tequilana. The sequence goes on along the minus strand of JAVJIF010006220.1, from coordinate 125,188 downwards.
ATCGCCCAGTTAGGAGTCATCTAGGTCTAGGTCAGCCCTACTATAGGCTTAGTTTTGATTTTTTTTCTATTTATTTATTTGTTTGTTTTTTCTTTTTTTTGTGATATGTGTGAAGTGGAATTCATCAACAATAATTTTTTCAATCGTAATATGAATCCGTACTTCACATCAACCTCATTATCGAATAGCTCCAACCCAGCTTTGAAAAATATAACTCTGTCAAATAATTTAAATTGGATGTATTTGACTCAAAATAACCCATACCACTTATCTGATGACCAACATTTCAAAAATAGTTTCAATTCTTCACAGAGTCGATAGGGATTCATCTCCTCCAAGTCTAATTTTCAACCACCTTGTCCAAAATTTTCACAATTTTACAATATTCATTTTCCCATTTTGCTTCCTATACTCTATTTTTAGAACCACCAATTGAAGAAAAATCTGAGTTAGAAAATAGTATAGAAGCCAACATGCAAGAGGCTGAGAGACAATTTCAGAAAATGTTGGCCTCTCCAATTCCAAAATATTTTCAAGCTCCATACTCAGTCCCATCTTTTCAAAATGACCAACCATCAGTTTTGGACACGACTATAAAACTCTTACGTAAGTCTGAGCCAAAATTTCAAAACTTATTGGACTCATAATCTTCACAATTTTTCCAAAACCAAGATTCCTACATTCCTTTTCTAAAACATCTAGAAAAATCATATCTAGAAAAGAGTATAGAAATCTTGTAGGAGTCTGCACAATAATTTGAAAAATCTTCGGCCCAATCTATCAATAGGTTGGAAACACAATTAAGTCAATTGGTCAACATTTATAGGAATAAGAAAACTCCCTTATCGACTTTAACTAATTGCATATCTCTAATTCTATTGATTTGACGCAGGACTCTTGTTATTTTGGAAACCAATATTCAATTTTAGCACACCCATTTGAACTTGACTCTGACTTTTAAAAATCCTATTGACATTATGGCAAATTATCCTTTTTCGGAAATTGAACTTAAGCATGAATATGATCCTGAAACTTAACTTGGTCATTCAACTCTACTTCCTGATTCAATAATGACTCTAGTGTCTTTTGTTGGCCCAAAGGCCTATCACCCTAGTTTTGATGATGATCAACTCATGAAGTTATGTTTACTAATGATCTTTTATTTAATTGTGACAGATTCATTATCAAGATATTAGTAGGTGCATAGCTCAACAAAGGATAAAATGACAAGATTTGGAGCTAGCACGGTGTGATCCAAGGAGCTTTTGGATCAAGCTTGGACCAAGTCAAGAAGATGAGAAGACTTCAAGGGAAGACTTCAAGAAGATGAAGACTTGTGTCTAGGTATAAGATTTTGTTTTTGTTTTAGTTAAAAATGTAAAGGATAGATAGTTGGTGGATTGCTCAAGTACATTTACACACACACACTCTTGATTTAGTTTGTTTTAGAAAAGAATTTTAACCAAAAACCAAAATAGTATTTCAAGTGATTTTTGGTATTCATGTTTACATCTTTTAATCCAAAACCATATTTAGAGCTTAATGCCAAAAACATAGATATTTCATCTTGATTGTGTAGTGGATCATATCCATACACACTATGCCTTAAAAGTATATCTTGTTTTGTATTTGATAAAGATTTGGATAAACATGTTTTGGAAAAATATTGTTTTGGAAAATACAGTTTTTATCATGAGCCAAATATTTTCAAGTTACAAAAATAGTCCAATCTTTTATAACATGCCTTGATTTTGTGCAAGCATGTTTGTTTATCAAAGTATATTGGTTAAACTATTTTTGTAGATTTTTAAGTATTTTATGGGATTTTTTTTTGAGCCAAATAGAAAAACTTTTTGATCCCAAAAAATAGTTTCCAGGCTTCAGCAAGTCGACTGTATAGTCGACTTGGCCTGAAGTCGGTCGACCGGCTCGGTCAACCGACGTGCACAGATGTGCACGCCTTTGTGCACTGGAGGACGGCCGACCGTACGGGTCGACCGCTCCAGAGAGCTCTGCTCTCTGGAAAGTTCGACCGACCGTACGGGTCGAACGACAGAGAGTTCGACTTCTGCTCCAGTGGCTCGGTCGACCCGGGCGGTCGACCGTGGCTCCAACGGTCTGATTTCTGACCGTTGGCGGTCGATCGACCCGGTCGACCGGCAGCTCTGACAGACCCTAACGGCTAGTTTCTGGCAGCCTATAAATTTGGGGGTTTGGTCATTGTTTTGATAAAAAAAGATTTAAGGAGGGCTTTGAGCCAGTTTTTTCCATTCTTTTAAAAGGGTTTTCTCCACATATTTGAGTGCAAATACTTCCAATCAAAAGGGAAGATTTTATTTAGAGTGTGTTAAAAGAGATTCTTTGAGTTTTCCTCCACCATCTCTTTCCTTGTTTTTCTCACACAAACAATTGAGCTACACATTGATTATTCATTCTATAGGAGTATTGTAGTGAGAGTGCCTTTAGGTGATCAAAGTGTTGTGATCACCAAAAATCTTTTCTTTGTTCCTTGAGGAGGCGGGCAAGTGTGCTCGTGGTGGTTTGGAGTTCGGTTGTGAACTCTTTGGTTCGAGGTGCGGCCTCGGCAAGCTTGTGGGGCTTGCGTGTGTACGGGACCAGGGAGTCCGAGGGCTTGTAGGTGTTGCGGCACCGAGGAGAGATCCATTGGGATCTTGCATAGTGAAAATCCTTCGTGTGTCGAAGGCGAGGATGTAGAGCAAGTGTGCTCGAACCTCGAAACATACCCTTGTGTTTGCGATTGCCTTTCTCTCTCTCTCTCTCTCCCCCTTACTTGTTTATATCTTGCATTCAATTATTGTCTTTACATTTATATGCATGATATATTCCTTGTGCTCATATTGATATACTTGCTTGGGATTGTTTGCTAACACTTGTATTCAACCAAGAGAGCCAACGCGGCACCTCAACCCATTCAAGGGGAATCTAGAGGAGTTTGTCCAGAGCCCTTCACGGGGAATTCGGCAACACTCTTTGGTTATACGTGGTGTTTAGTGTAAAAGATTTAATTAGGTCATAATTGTTTTTAGCTTCCGCATTATTTGCATTATTAGGCATTAAGTGACCATTAGATTAGCCTTCACCTATTCACCCCCCCCTCTAGGTGAACTTTCAATTGGTATCAGAGCTTGGTACTCTGATTTGGTCTAACAACCTAGAGTTAAAGATCCTCATTTTTAGGCTAATCACAATATTTTGTACACACACCATGGACTTCATGTCACCACCCATGTTTGATATTCTTAACATCCATATATGGAAGATGTCCTTGTACCTCAAAGCCCTAGGTTATCATGTTTATCTTGCCACCACTAATAATGCTTATTGTTTAGATGGTAAGAATTTTGAGGCTAATGCAAAAGCCCTTCATGCTTTAAAGTCTACCCTAGATGATGTTTATTTATCTAGAGTTTCTAACTTTGATTCGGCTTTTGTAGTTTAGAATACCCTCATCTCCCTCGGTGAAAAAGATCAATACTATGCGGGGAGCGATTCGGACGTTGGAAGCGACACCTCCAACGTGTGCTATATGGTCCAAGGGGATAACCCCCTTGAGGTAACTTCTGAATCCGAGGATGAGGATAATAACATGTGAAGAGCTTTCTACATTTTGTCAATTATTGCTTGAAAAATATGACATGATTAAGAAAGATAATAAAAATTTGAAAAAGAAACTTGATTGCATGCATGTAGAACATGATACATTTAGAAGTAACATTGCATGTTTAGAAAAAGAAAATGAAGTTTTGAAAAATGAGAATGTTTTCCTTATGTCTAAATTAAATGATCTTTGTGAAGGGAACACGATTTGAAAGATAAAATTATTTTGGTGGAAACTCGAAAGGAAATTGTTTTTCAAGAAAACAACTCTTTGAAAAAGAAAATTTTTGAAAAAGAAAAGGAAAAAGAAAAAGTTTTTAAAAAGAAGAAAAATGACTTTTTATCTCATCATGCTTTACATGCCACCACTAATGAGATAAAAGTTTTGAAAAATAAAATGGATGGTTTGAGTTCAACTTTGAACTCTTGTGCTTTCAATCATTCTAGGTTGGAGTCAATGTTTTCAGAGAAACAAACTCCACACATTCATGCTCATCATAACCATGCATTTGCTTATGTTGCACAACATGATCACACTCCTACACATAAGCATACTAAGGTGTACATATGTACACATTGTGGCCGCAAAGGCCATTTAGCAAAATTTTGTTATGATAGGTTAGATCATTTTAATTTTGCTAAAAATAAAAGATTTTGGGTCCCTCAACACAAAGCTAACCCCCGTGGACCCAACAAAAAAATATGGGTACCAAAACCCCCACCATTTGCTTTGATGTAGGTGAGGGCTCTCACAAAACGTGAGAGGATCGGTGCCTTGGTGGTGGATGCAATGGACGTTATGGGCACATCTTAGACGCATCACTATCAAGGAGACTTTGGTGGGACAACCACCATGTTTGGAGCTTTAGAGTTGGTAACGATCTCTAAACTCCTACTTTTTATGTACATGCTAGTTCATTTATCATATTCATAGCATGTTCATGTTTTATGTTTTTGTGTGCTTCATGTGATATTTACATGCTTAGATGTAGAATGTGTCAAACTTGCATTTATACATATATGAATAGTGAACTACTATTGACTCATATATATTTGAACTTCATGCTCATTTGTATCCACTATATGCATATGTATAGACTAGTTTTGATGATTCTCTTTTATACATGTTTTGTCTATTTTATGCTTTACTTCATGTATATGTATTTTTAATTCAAATCTAATAAATATACATGTATACCCGTGAGTCTCTTGCTTTCATGCAAATACATTTAATAGACTCTTTTATATTTGGGATATGTATGTGTATTGTTAGGATTGGATAAATCATACATATACCTTGAAGTTTATTTTAAGATGAAAAATAAAAAAAATTTCATGATTTAGTTTTAATAAAAAAATTTTTTTTCATGAGATTCATGTTTGATTGAGCTTCAATGTCTATTTTCATGAAAATGCTATTTACATATCCTTTGAACACTCATCTTTTACTTTTCAAGATAATGTTGAGCTTTATGGACTATGAGTGATTGAACTTTGATGTATTTAGTATGATTCATGAAATACATATGCTTTGATTTCATGTTTTTGAAGGATCTTTAACTAGTTTTTCAAAAATTATTTTAACTAGTTAATTGTTCTTCATTTGGTAGAGTTTTTCAAACAAAGCTTATTTTTCAAATCTATTTTTGAAAACCCCTACCATCTATGGGAGGATGGATGGGCGATTATGCCTTGTATGCTTCATTGCAAATCTTCTATCTTGAGCATATGAAGGGTGGTAGGTTATGAGTTATACACTTGATTTTATTGTTATGTCAATTGGTATCATTGGATTCTTTCAATTGGTATCTAAATTGATAATTTTTGTATATACTCATATTTTGTTTTCTTATATATGTATGTATCAAATTCAATTTGTATAATTTTTCATACATATATATGAGGTTCATGTGCTTAACTTTCAATTGGTTCACACTTTTAAAAGCACAAAGTTTATGATGAAAAATAAATTTTTTGGATCATTATGTTTATCATTGATATCAATATGTTTCAACTTCATATTTGTTAAATTTCAATTGGTATCAATATGATAATGATTATTTTCAATTTGGTATCTTAAAAATTTGGTTGTTTTACAAGAGCTCTGATACCTTTAAAAATTTTTTTAAGAAAAATTAGAAAAATTCAAAATGTTTTGATATTTATTTTCTATATGCAAGGAGAGCTTAACATCTCTCTTACATATAGATTCATGTTGAGTATATTATAAATTGAGGAGCTTGACAACTCTTCTTTATATGATATACGTGTATAGAGGGAGCTTCACATCTCCTCTTATGCATTACATAATATGTGTTATGTGAGTTAGGGCTTGTCATCCCTTCTTCATGTAATGCATATGTGTAGGGAAGCTAACTTAGCGTCTTCCTCTTCATGGATGTATATCGCATATAAATCTTTATTGATTGATTTGTATTACCCCTTCTTGATCTTTTTGTTTTTGACAAAAAGGGAGAAAAATTTTGTTTGATTTGATTTTACTTTGAACCCTTTGTTGATGAGTGACAAAAAGGGGGGAAGTATTTGAGTTTATATGCATGTTTTCATTGCTTAGGGGGGAGAAGTATTTGTCTTCCTTGTTATTTATGCATATATGTTTTGTTTTGCAAATAGGAGAAAAAGATTTTATTTTATGCTTGATTAGCATGTTTACTCCTACATTTGCATACATGTTTATGTGCCTCATTGCATATTTATTTTATTTATTTGGTATGCATGAGTTAAGGGGGAGCTTCTTTGAAGCTTTACTTTAATCCATGCATATATAACTTCATGTGTTTTGTTATCATCAAAAAGGGGGAGATTGTTGGCCCAAAGGCCTATCACCCTAGTTTTGATGATGATCAACTCATGAAGTTATGTTTACTAATGATCTTGTGTTTAATTAGTGACAGATTCATTATCAAGATCTTAGTAGGTGCATAGCTCAACAAAGAATAAAATGACAAGATTTGGAGCTAGCACGGTGTGATCCAAGGAGCTTTTGGATCAAGCTTGGACCAAGTCAAGAAGATGAGAAGACTTCAAGGGAAGACTTCAAGAAGATGAAGACTTGTGTCTAGGTATAAGATTTTGTTTTTGTTTTAGTTAAAAATTTAAAGGATATATAGTTGGTGGATTGCTCAAGTACATTTACACACACACACACACTCTTGATTTAGTTTGTTTTAGAAAAGAATTTTAACCAAAAACCAAAATAGTATTTCGAGTGATTTTTAGTATTCATGTTTACATCTTTTAATCCAAAACCATATTTAGAGCTTAATGCCAAAAACATAGATATTTCATCTTGATTGTGTAGTGGATCATATCCATACACACTATGCCTTAAAAGTATATCTTGTTTTTGTATTTGATGAAAATTTGGAAAAACATGTTTTGGAAAAATATTGTTTTGGAAAATACAGTTTTTATCATGAGCCAAATATTTTCAAGTTACAAAAATAGTCCAATCTTATATAACATGCCTTGATTTTGTGCGAGCATGTTTGTTTATCAAAGTATATTGGTTAAACTATTTTTGTAGATTTTTAAGTATTTTATGGGATTTTTTTGAGCCAAATAGACAAACTTTTTGATCCCAGAAAACAGTTTCTAGGCTTCAGCAAGTCGACTGTATAGTCGACTTGGCCTGAAGTCGGTCGACCGGCTCGGTCGACCGACGTGCACAGATGTGCACGCCTTTGTGCACTGGAGGACGGCCGACCGTACGGGTCGACCGCTCTAGAGAGCTCTGCTCTCTGGAAAGTTCGGTCGATCGTACGGGTCGACCGACAGAGAGTTCGACTTCTGCTCCAGTGGCTCGGTCGACCTGGGCGATCGACCGTGGCTCCAACGGTCTGATTTCTGACCGTTGGCGGTCGACCGACCCGGTCGACCGGCAGCTCTGACAGACCCCAACGGCTAGTTTCTGGCAGCCTATAAATTTGGGGGTTTGGTCATTGTTTTGATAAAAAAAGATTTAAGGAGAGCTTTGAGCCTGTTTTTCCCATTCTTTTAAAAGGGTTTTCTCCACATATTTGAGTGCAAATACTTCCAATCAAAGGGAAGATTTTATTTAGAGTGTGTTAAAAGAGATTCTTTGAGTTTTCCTCCACCATCTCTTTCCTTGTTTTTCTCACACAAACACTTAAGCTATCCGTTGATTATTCATTCTATAGGAGTGTTGTAGTGAGAGTACCTTTAGGTGATCAAAGTGTTGTGATCACCAAAGATCTTTTCTTTGTTCCTTGAGGCGGCGGGCAAGTGTGCTCGTGGTGGTTTGGAGTTCGGTTGTGAACTCTTTGGTTCGAGGTGCGGCCTCAGCAAGCTTGTTGGGCTTGCGTGTGTACGGGACTAGGGAGTCCGAGGGCTTGTAGGTGTTACGGCACCGAGGAGAGATCCATTGGGATCTTGCATAGTGGAAATCCTTCGTGTGTCGAAGGCGGGGATGTAAAGCAAGTGTGCTCGAACCTCGAAACATACCCTTGTGTTTGCGATTGCGTTTTCTCTCTCTCTCTCCCTTACTTATTTATATCTTGTATTCAATTATTGTCTTTACATTTATATGCATGATATATTCCTTGTGCTCATATTGATATACTTGCTTGGGATTGTTTGCTAACACTTGTGTTCAACCAAGAGAGCCAACGCGGCACCTCAACCCATTCAAGGGGAATCTAGAGGAGTTTGTCCAGAGCCCTTCACGGGGAATTCGGCAACACTCTTTGCTTATACGTGGTGTTTAGTGTAAAAGATTTAATTAGGTCATAATTGTTTTTAGCTTCCGCATTATTTACATTATTAGGCATTAAGTGACCATTAGATTAGCCTTCACCTATTCACCCCCCTCTAGGTGAACTTTCATCTTTACCTGATTTCAATCATTTTTCCGAGTCAGTATTGGATCCTATGGTAGTCCATTGTGAAATTGAATTACCAATCTTTTATGATCATCATATTGAACTTGACATTACCATACTTTTGGAAGTCCTATTAAAAAATTGGCAAGTTCTCCTTTTTATGAAATTGAACTCAAAGAAGAATGTGACCCAGATTCTCAAATTTGTGATCCAGTTCAAATTTCTGAATTAATATTGACTCCTATTTTGCTACCTAAATTGAGCAACATTTTAAAGTTAGTTTTGATTCCCATACCAGTCATTCTTGATTCACATACCAGTCATTCTTGAACTTGAATCACCATTCTTGGAAAGTCACATTCCACTGTGGGAAAATGAATGTAGACTAGAATTTCAACTTCTTGATTTGGACTTGATTCCTGAATAATTTTTGACTTCTGAACCTTTACTTAACTTAAGTCAAATTCTGAGTCAGTAGTAGTTCCTGTACTTTCTGAGTACAAATCAATCATTCCATCTTTCACACTGTATTTTGGAACAAGGGTGTTGATAAAATTGATTGTGAAATTATTTTGAAAATTTAGAAATAAGATAGGGTAAAGTTTTTAATTAAAATCATTCATGTTCACATCATTTTAGTGGGTTGTATTATAGAGGTCTCTAGTGGGTCCCTCTACTCAAATTTGATTGGGCCGCATTTTGTAGACCAATTAGACCACCACCGGAATCACCACCTTGAGGTAATTTTTTCTTTCCTCTTTATTTGTTTCATACATACATACATTCATGATGCATTGAGGACAGTGCATGAGAAAAGTGTGGGGGAGGGTCGACTAACGTAGAGTTTTTAGGGTTTCTTTTTTTCACTTCTTTTATGATATTTTTAGAATTTTCTTTTTTGTATAGGATTTTTCCTTTTTTAAAAATTTTTTTGAAACAAGAGACAAAATTTTGATCTATTTTTAAGAAAATTAAGATGATCTTAAAAACTAAGAAAACCTTAATTATGACATCTTAAACCTAGTTAAAATAATGGATCTTATTTAAGATTATAGGCTAAGTAAGATAGATTGGAGCGATAATTTTATCTTGAATTTTTTGCCTTAGATAGTATGCATTTCATACTTACACAATTTTTGGGATGAAAACAAAGACCTCAAATACCATAAAGCAATATATATATATAGTATATATGAAAAAAAATCACTTATTAAACTAGATAACTATGCCTCAAGAAACATGATTATTGACGCCTAATGGTGATTAAAAGAAATAAATAATCCTTCTTAGTTTTGTGGCCTTGTTTATTCGAGTCCTTAAACCCGAGGGTTGTTTTCTCATCTGGTGCCCTAAGATTGTCTGGTCTGGGAGTCATCAGTTAAAGGCACACTTTTCGGGTAAGCGTGAAAGCCTAAGAAAACTAAGGGAAGAAAATTGTAACCCTCGGTTCCTAATATATCTATGTTAATGCTAGTATCTGATGATGATTTAATCATTCTGATAGCCAAATTGAGACCATTTCAGCTTAAGATATTATTTCCCATTATTTTGAATTTTTCTAAATTTTTGAAATATTTTGGAAATTATTGGAGAAGAATCTTAATTTGGGGTCATTCGGTGTCATAGGCTGACTCTGGGAGTTTTAATTAACAATCGGGAATGAATTTCAGAGATCTGACTTCACAACAATGTTAAGGATGACATCTTCTATTTTTGAGAATTTTTGAGAATTTTTCTGAACTAATAGAGTTTAATCCAATAAAATAATACTTAAATATTTATTCAAAAAGAAAAGAATAAAATTAAAAATTAAAAATTAAAAATTAAAATAAAATAAAAGAAATTAGAAAAACCTGCATGCGTTGATTATAACAGGTTTTGTACCCCATGTACCCACATATGTATTGGAAGCACGAGCCACATGACCAACTTTGGCATTTGTTCCTTTATGGATAGCCATACTATTTGAACATTTTTCCCTTACCTTTTTATTCTCAGTATTCTCCCGAATAATAACAACAAAAAACAAGTTTTGTTGATTGTTTCTTCTTAGATTCGAACCCAAGGCCACAGACCCTATACCCTAACGACCAGACCACCATGCCACTTTGGCGTGTGGGTGGAAGGGAGCTCATTATTTATTTAACCATCACTTACTCTGCCACCTCTTTTCCACTAACACACGTTCTCCACCTGCACCCCATTTCTTTTCCCCACTTCTCCACCTGCTCCCCTCTCCTCTCACTCACGTCTGCCCACTCTCTCACTCACGTCCCCCTCTCTCCCTCTCTCTCACGTACTATCTCTCTCTATCTCTCGCCTATGAATACAAGTCTACACCTTCTCCTCTGAACTCACCACGCAACCTCGAGCACGAGCTCCACCCCTCTTCCTCCTTTGCAAGTGCAGGCCGTTCCCTTGCTGCCGTACATCACCAACACCCCGGAGTCATTCTCCTCCTCGAGAGAGCCGCGGCACCACCCAACCGTGAGCCGCTGTCGACAACACCAAGCTCCCATCTCCAACTGAGCCACGACCTCCCTATATTTGACGCGCCGTCGAGCTTCACTTGGCCCTACAAACCACACATCCTCCTCAGGTCTCCACCATCACTGCCGTCCCACCTTCCCATGACCAGACTTCTTGATCCATCCCCTTCGGCGAGCTCCACCGACCATTCCCGAGAGCCACGCATGACCGTGCTCTCCTTCATGCGGCGTCGCCGGGGTGGAGCACGACTTCTCCAACAATCTTCGTGACCTCTGTCAAACCACTAGCACCGTCCACGAGCTCCGCCATCAATGGACGTGGTGCTAGAAAAAGAGGAAGAAGATTCAGACTGAAGGAAAGCGTTCTGTGTAAGTTAATTTGTGTTGTCGTCGATTTTTGTTATTGTTGGCATTTCATCGAACACGTAGTAAACATTACTTAAATCACCAATTTCACCATGAAAAGCTTATTTTAAAATTGTAATAAAAATATATATGGACACCTAAGACTTGTATACTAATTGTCATAATTTTTAATTGATTTTAGAAATTTAGTTTCATCAAAAAAAAAACCTGCTTTGCTCTCGGCCTCTGGCCGAGAGCAAGCCAGACCAGGCCGAGACCTGGCCTGGTCTGGCCAGCCTAGCCAGACCTGGCCCAGGCCAGGTCTGGTCTGCTAGGCCAGCAGGTCTGGCCAACAAACCCGGGTTCGGGTCTGTTTTACAGACCCGACCCGGCCCCATTAAAAAAAAAAAGAAAAAGAAAGAAAGGAAAAAAAGAAAGAAAGAAAAAGAAAAATAAATAAATAAATAACATAGAAATAAAATGTGTAGAATTTTACTGTAGCAGAACCAGACCCAAACTCGTTACTGTAGCAATAGACTCGTTAAGCTTTTTATTTATTTTTATTGATTTTTAGGTTTATTTTAATTCAGAAAATTTTAGAAAATTCACAAAAAATTTCAGAAAATTCACAGAAAATCACAAAATAAATTTGAAACTTTGTAAAATTATTTTGATGTTATATTACTTAGAATAACATGAAATTAAATATTTTTGTAATTACTATTCAATGATATTATATTTAAAAATGACCAATAAATTTCTAAATAGCACAAAAAATATAAAATTCATAATTAAATAATATGTAAACATTATACATCAATTTGTTATTGTATGCATATATTTTATCATGAAAATATATTTTTAAATAGTTGCAATAAATTCAGAAATTGAATTATTTGGAAATATTAACAAACCAAAATTATAATAAATAGTAAAAAATTACTTTCTTATTTAACTTATCACTGAATAAGAACATGTCAAGTCTCTAATTAATTCACGTAATATTTAGGCCGCGGATTTTACCCAGAGCCGGTTGCAGTTGTGGGAATTCAGACTCCAACGACATTAGGTAAGTGTACACGATTCTCTTCTCGTTGACTTTCGTCTTGATCTTAATTCTGCCTCTTAATTATAAATTATGGTTATCATATCGCATGATCATCAACACTATCCTATGATCATATGTACATATCAGCTTTTCTCTTCTAATTATATGACTAATTATTCTTGTATTCTTGATATTATTACCGTACCGTCTCGTGATCATGTTATATTGCCTTACATATCATATTTGCATTTCGTTCCTGTATATACTGCATTCAACTTAAAGTTGCATGGTTACTTGTATGTGGAAGACTGATTTATTGACGTGAAATTTATACTGATCATGACAAATACTTTTGATCTTGATCTTGAGGATAACTGGATAATAATGAAGCAAGATTGATAGTTAAAGACTATATATCGATTGATATCGTGATACTGATATTACAAGAAATTAATCGAGGAAATCAACTTTTATAGTTTGAGAAATTATTCGAGGATACTTGTCAGATTATGGATATATGATCGAGACCGTCTTATTATGACCTTTAGATTACATGTCACTGACACTACTTGCACCACTTTGCATGCATCTGGTATCACTTGCACGACTATATATTTGTCACATGATATTGTCACTGTCTGCATCGTCTCATGATTTTGATACACATTGTGTTCACCATCTAATGCTGATATTCTTGGTACCGATTCATGATCCTGTAACGCTGAGTAACACATATTTGCATTTACATTTAATTAATAAAATTAATCAAGCAAGGGTTATTGGGGGAGACTGTAGCATGAAAAATCCAGGGAGATGTGCTTGAAAGGGCGACCCTTATGGGTTTGGATGTCATATGTGTTCTTGTTATTTATGCGCGCGCTTGTTATTACATGTTACATGATACCTGAGTACAGTAAACTATTTTTTCCTACTATCAGGATCAACTAACGCATCATTTGTTTGATATGCAATTGTCCTGTGGGATGAGGCACGGGATGGTTGCATTAGTTAGGGTAATAACATATGCTAGACATATGCACTTGCATCATATCGTTCACTGTCTTCAGTGATCTAGTACCTGACATGTGTTTTCAAGACACTGACACTTGAGACTCATGTGACATGCTTTATCTTGACTACATGACATTCTTGGACCTACCATGATGTTTTATCATGTGCTGTCTAGTTCTTGTGATCTTGTGATTATGTTACACGACAGTTACTTGTTCAGGATATTTCATGTTCATTATATACATGTCCCACTATGCATACATGACCTCCTTGTACATGATTTATCATCTCGATTATTCCTCTTATTATTATCACCTTCAGTTCTCGATACTACCAAATATATTATTCTTATGTCCTGTTTATTGTTACTACATTTTCATATTCTTTCTTTTATCGTTCTCTTCTCTTCGTGTACTCTTACTAGTCCACTTTTGACGAACCTTTATATTATTTTTCAGTATTTAGATCAGAAAGTCAGTATAGAGAGTTGTTCATAGATCATATTCTGCTTCAGCTGTTCTCTGGTGAGTTCAGTTTTCTTTCTTGACTTGCTTTATTTAGATAAAGTGGATGATATTGTTTATGTTTAGTTTTTATATATGTGATTTTATCCTTGCGCTTTGTTGTACATGCATATATGCGTGCTATCCTTCTTGTTATTGACAGCCAAATATACTCTTGAAAGAGATTTCACTCTTCATGAGTATCTGCTCGCCATCGTTATATACTCGTATTTCGTATTTTGGGAAGCGGGGCGTGACATGGTTTTGTTGGTACCAGAGCCAGGTTAGTTATATGCCATATATGCAATCAAGCCACATATATGATAATCATCCACGAAATTATCTGAGTAAACAGTCATTGACTCTCTTCTCTTACTCCATACTTGTACAATCGATCCCCAGAAACCCTTGAACCGTCACCCTGATGTGACTCTTCCATCCATGGAGTCTTTATACCTAGTCTGTCCCCCTTAATCTTGTCTGGTTAGACTATTCTTGGTTTAGATTGAGGATAGATATATTGAGGACTTGACCTGATTATTTGGACGAAGAAGAATAATTACGAGGATCTTTGTCGAATTATCTGGCAGTTAATTTTATGAGAAATTTTTGATCTAAAACTTTTTGAGATACATGCCTACAAGGGAATCATCGTAAGATGGTGGATTAGATAATAATTATGCCTGGATTAAATAATAATCACATCCATACATATTGGATTTAGGGCATGGATCTTGGAGTGATTATCAGATCAATAAATGGAATTATTGCCTTTGGTTGAAATATGACTCTATTTTGGATCAGATTGCTTGGATTAGTTCTGAGGATTAGAATCTTAGAGTTTTCATATCCAAGTAATATTTTAAGAATGTCTATCATAATTTAAGGTTCTTGAGTTAATCCCTATGACTCTTAAGAAAATTGTAATTGGAATACCTTGATAATTTTGTGATCTTCTGTTTGAGAATATAGATGAAAGGAGGAGATAGGTATATCTGGATCTTTATGAAGGTCAATGAATTTTAAACACAACTTCTAGGATCTGAATTAGGAATATAAAAGCAAGAATATAAAACCAATCTGAAAGATACATTGAGGGTTGAGACAATAACTAATTACTAATTATTGATATTTGATTCTTGAAATTTCCATCAGTGACTGCTATCTTGACTAATGATCTTTCGGTAATGACCGTCTGATCTGATAATTGGGTTATTGTGATACTGTGAATATAAAACATGTACTTGAGGATTTGAAATTTTTGGGATCTTAATGGCTTTAAGAATATAACAATCAGGGATGATTATTGTTTGAACAATATGTAATATTTTTAAAGATAATCTAAATTTGGAGTAATGTTATAAGAAAGGTAACATAACAGAGATATCTGAATTCTTATTCAATGTGATCAGAGTAGATCAAAAGAATTAAAAGAATAAATTAGTAGAGTATGGTTACTGATAGACCTTAAGTATTTGACCTATATATAGTGGGAGCAATCTTATCAGATGAACATGACTATAGTGGATCGAAGGATGAAAGTGATATTAAGGATGATCGATTATGAACTCTAGAAAGTCAGTTTAATCCCCGGACTTATGGTGATACTCTTGGCAGATGAATATGTTGGATCATGACTCATGATTGACTTGGTATTGGGTTATATCATATTGATACGACTGCGGATCTGGGACAATCCTAGCTCACATAGATACAGCTTTGATTCATATGTCAATGTCTGGCCGAATTTCGAGGACGAAATTCTTTTTATAAAGTGGGTAAGATTGTAACACTCGGTTCCTAATATACGTATGTCAATACTGATATCTGATGATGATTTAATCATTCTGATAGCTAGATTGAGGCCATTTTAGCTCAAGATATTATTTTCCATTATTTTGAATTTTTCTGAATTTATGAAATATTTTTGAAAATTATTGGAGAAGAATCTTAATTTGGGGTCGTTCGGTGTCATAGGCTCACTTCGGGATTTTTAATTAACAATCGGGAATGAATTCAGAGATCTGCTTCACAACAATGTTCAATATGACATCTTCTATTTTTGAGAATTTTCCTGAATTAATAGAGTTTAATCTAATAAAATAATGCTTAAATATTTATTCAAAAAGAAAAGAATAAAATTAAATTAAATTAAAATTAAAAATTAAAAATTAAAATAAAATAAAATAAAATAAAATTAGAAAAACTTGCATGAGTTGATTATAACAAATTTCGAACCCCATGTCCCCCCACATATGTATTGGAAGCACGAACCACATAACCAACTTGGCATTTGTTCCTTTATGGATAGCCATACTATTTAAACATTTTTCCCTTACCTTTTTATTCCCCCAAATAATAACAACAAAAAACAAACTCTGTTGATTGTTTCTTCTCAGATTCGAACCCAAGGCCACAGCCCCTATATCCTAACGTCCAGACCACCATGCCACTTTGGCATGTGGGTGGAAGGGAGCTCATTATTTATTTAACCATCACTTACTCTGCCACCTTCTTTCCCACTAACACACGTTCTCCACCTGCACCCCATTTTTTTTCCCCCACTTCTACACCTGCTCCCTCTCCTCTCACTCACGTCCACTCACTCTCTCTCCCTATCTCTCACGTACTATCTATCTCTATCTCTCGCCTATAAATACAAGTCTGGACCATCTCCTCTGAACTCTCCACGCAACCTCGAGCACGAGCTCCACCCCTCTTCCTCCTCTGCACGTGCAGGCCGTTTCCTTGCAGCGTGCATCACCAATACCCCAGAGTCATTCTCCTTCTCGAGAGAGCCGCGACACCACCCAATCGTGAGCCATTGTCGACAACACCAAGCTCCTATCTCCAATTGAGCCACGGCCTCCCTATATTCGACACGCCGTCGAGCTTCACCTGGCCCTACAAACCACACATCCTCCTCAGGCCGCTACCATCACTGCCATCCCACCTTCCCATGACCAAACTTCTTGATCCATCCTCTTCGGCGAGCTCCGCCGACCATTCCCGAGAGCCACGCATGACGTGCTCTCCTTCTTGCGGTGCCGCCGGGTGGAGCACGACATCTCCAACGATCTCCGCGACCTCCGACAAACCACTGGCACCGTCCACGAGCTTCGCCATTGACGAACATGGTGCTGGAAAAAGAGAAAGAAGATTCAGACTGAAGGGAAGCATTCTGTGTAAGTTAATTTGCGTTGTCGTCGATTTTTGTTATTGTTGGCAATTCATCGAACACGTAATAAACATTACTTAAATCACCAATTTCACCGTGAAAAACTTGTTTTAAAATTGTAATAAAAATATATATGGACACCTAAGACTTGTATACTAATTGTCATAATTTCTAATTGATTTTAGAAATTTAGTTTCATCAAAAAAAAACCCTGCTATGCTCTCGGCCTCTGGCCGAGAGCAGCTGCTGCTGCTCTAGGCCAGGACCAGGCCGAGAGCAAGCCAGCCAGGCCCTGGCCTGGCCGAGCCAGACTAGGTCGAGACTTGCCAGGTCTGGCCAGCCCATCCAGACCTGGCCCAGGCCAGGTCTGGTCCGCCAGGCCAGCAGGCCTAGCCAACAGACCCGTGTTCGGGTCTGTTTTACATCCACCAGGCCAGCAGATCCGCGGCAAAGATGTGGCTAAATGGCCACATCCTGGCAGATCCTTCCCATGGTTTGTTTCGTCCGTTTATACAACTAGTTTCCTGATTTGAGCTCTAGATTTGACGATATCAGTTTGATCCTCAGCTAACCGAAATGGATTCATAAAAATCTATATTTAACCAGTTTTCGTTTAGTGTGATCTCTCTGATTTGCTTTGATCTTCAGCTGAATATTTGCCTTCATTCTTGATTTTGATTTAATCTGAATTTCAGTAGGCTTTTGTGCTCGTTTTTCTCTCCTCTTTTATTTAGTAAAGGCCCTACAAATAATTTGACAAAAAGATAATTAAATAGTAGAGTTTATTAAATAAATAATATTGTAATGTGACTATAAATATGCAATATCTATGACCGATCTTACCCCCACACCTATTTTTTGCTCGTCCTCGGGCAAAACAAATTAAAAGTAAAACAAAGCTAACCTAATCTAACTCACTTTCGTAGAAATCACAGATGCACTTAGCATGTGCAACAAACTGTTAAACCTCTAGGTTACTCTTAGAGGACGAGTTTTGTCTTGTGTGGGTTTTCAGTAGATTACACCCACAAAATCCATAAAGAAAGAGAAACAAAGTGTTATTATTTTCGTAAAAGCATTTTGAAAAGGAGAGAAAATATTTGAAGTATTATTGTAAGAGTTCAAGTAATTTATAAGTTATAGAAAAACTGAATTTTTCATCCCTAAACTTACACTCTATTCAAAAACTTGTTATCAATAAAGATAAAGAGTCAAACTGTATTTATCACCTAGTCTATTATTTTACCTTAAGTCGTATGCACTTTTTTTATTGTAAAATTTTGACTCGGGGTTCTTTTACTCTAACTTTTATGCTTTATTTTTTTATTTTTTTTGGCGATAATATTTCATAGTTTTATTAGGCTTTCTAATCTACCCATGTAACGAGCTTTAGTCCGTGGCTCCTAAACCGAATAGTCTTAGGGCACCAGGTGAGAAAACACCCCAAGTACTTAAGGACTCGAGCAAATAAGACCACAAAACTAAGAATTTTATTTATTATATAGATCACTTTTAGGCGTGAATACTTATGCTTTATGAGGCACAAATATTCAACTTAATCAGAGGATTTTTTTATATATATTTTTTCTTTTTTTGTTTTTCTTTTTTTTAATAAGGCATAAGTATCTTTATTTTTGATCCCAAAGTGTAAAAGTGTATAAAGCATGCATATTCCACCAAGGTTAAAATCAGGACTAAATTACTTTTCTAAATTTTCTTCCTAACCCTATAAATTAAATAAATAATCTTATTTCGATCAAGTATAAGAAATTCTAATTATGATTCTCCTATTCCTTAAAATTATCTTTATTTTTGACAAAAAAATAGGTCAAAATATTGGTTCTCTTTTCAAAATGTCTTTAAAAGCAAAGGAAATGTTAATTTTTTATATATTTTTAAATAAAAAGAAAAACCTATGTTTTTTTAGAACCTTCCCCTATACCTATCTCATGTATTGTCCTCAACGTATGAATAAATGCATAAATGCATGAGAAAGAAGGAAAAGAAGGAAATTGTTACCTCAAGATGGTGGTTCTGGTGGTGGTGTGTGAAATGCTACCCAAAAAATTGTGTGAGTGTGAAGTGCATATATCTAAGGCTAAAAATTTAAGATCAAATTGTCTTTTCAATATTACTTTCTTATCCTAAAATTCAAACAAGATCTATTATTTTGATCGGTATAAGAATTCATAATTCTAAGTCTTCTTAATTCCTAAGATTCTCTTAACTTCCTTAAAAAAATCAAAAATATTTCTTTTATTTCAAAAAGTTCTGTAAAAAGAAAAGAAAAGGGTTTTTATACCAAAAAAATCTAAAATTTTCTAAAATGAAGTGTAAAAGAAAGAAAATTTAGAACAATCTACATTAGTAAGCCCTTCCCCACACTTATCTCATGCATTGTCCTTAATACATCATGAATGTGTTTATGCATGAAATAAATGGTGAGAGAAGAAAAATTACCTCATTGTGGTGGTTCCGGTGATGATATAATTGGTCCACGAAATACAGCCTAATCGAAATATTGTGGATCTCAAAGGAACCCACCAATGACCTCTCTAATATGACCCAATAAAAGAATGATTGAGTGAATAGTTTTATTTAAAAAATTATCCCAATCCAATTTTCAATTTTCAAAAATAATTCTTTAGTCATTTTGTTCAACACCTTTGTCCAACAATGAAGTGTGATGGAGAAAGATGATTGATTTGGGCTCAAACAGAACAGGAGTAAATATCGACTCAGGAATTTGACTTTGATCAAGTCAAGGTTCAAAAGTAAGAGTCGAAATAGGCTCAAAATTGGGGTCCAAACTAGAGAATTAATGTTCACACACTTTTCTCATCAATGAAGAGTGATCGTAAGATATTGGTGACTCAATTTTACTGTGTACTGGTACAGGATTCAATGTTGACTCAAGAATACAAAAAAAAATCTAATAAAGATACCGGAGTCATTGTTGAATAAAAAGTGAAATGGAATTATCAACATGAGGTTCAGGATCACATTCATGTTCAATTTCAATTTCAGAAAAGGGATAACTTGCCAAAATATCAATGTGACTTTTAAAACTTGAATTTTGGTCAAGTTCAAATGGTTTTGCTGAAATTGAATCTTGATTTTTAAAATAACATGATTCTTGGGTCCATTCCATAGAGTTAAGGATATAAGGATTGGTCAAAGGTTGAAAAGAAAGATTTTCCTCATTCTCATTGATCAATTCACTCATTATTGAGTTTAACCTACTGATAAGCCGGGTAACAAAATTTTGAGTCTGAACCATATCTTTCATACTCTTTGCATTTTGTTCTTCTTGAAACGGTAAGTATGGAAGTTGGTTTTGAAAATTTTGGTGAAATCGTGAGTCCATCAGATTTTACAATTGTTGCTCGGACTTACGCAAAGCTTCCATCCTCATTTCTAGGATGATTATTTTGCAGTTAGATGCTCTGGAAAAGAAGTATGCGAAGCTTGGTACTGAGAAAATGGTGAGTCCAACATGTTTAGAGAATATCACTTAGACTCATGCAAGAATTTCATACTCAATTCCAGAATTGATGGTTGTTCATTTTGAATTGGTGAGACCGGAAAAGATGAGTATGACTCTTGATAATTTGGTTGAAATGATGAGTTCAAAATGTTTTGAAGAATTTGTTATTGGGACTCAAGCATGGCTTCTATACTCTTTTGTATCTCTGATTTTTCTTCAATTAGTGGTTCAGGAAAAGGAGTATGTGAGCAGAATATGGGAAATAAGATGGTGGACAAGGTTGTTGAAAATTTAACTCAGGAGAGATGAATCTTTATTGACTCTGAAGAGTGAAAATTATGTTGAAAATTATGGTCATAGGATTAAGGGTATGGGTCATATTGAGTCGGATAAATCCAATCAGGCCTATATATTTGGTTCATATTGTACATAACCGGGTTGGAGTTATCCGAGTCAAATGAAGTTGAGGTAAAAAATGGATTCATTGGTTGAAAATATTCAAGTTATATTCCATTTTACCACAATAATCACAAAAAAGAAAAATCAAACAAACAAACAAAGAAAGAAAGAAAAGAAAGAAGGAAAAAATTTAAAAACAGGCTTACACTAGGGTTGACCCGGGCCTAGACGAATCATAACTAGTTAGGCTGTCCACAGATAATACATTGCAGGAATCTTACCACAAGTTAATCGCCCATGTAGGGGAAAGATCAGTGGGAGGTATCTGTGCTGGAACAACGGGCCTAATTATGTAAAACCACTGTTGTTTCAGGTTTTGCCTCTCAATCCCCAACTTTTGACACCGATTTGACATAAGTCAAACTCTAACCACTTCCCCCTTAGATTAATCTCTTAAATGAATTTGACCTCTTAAATGAATCTGAGATGTCCCTAGGGACCAATGTCTAGCAAATTTTATTTAGGCTTGGGTTGTGTAAGTGGGGAGGTGATTTTTGAGCAAAGGGAGGGTAATGACTTCCCTACCTTATCTTACATTGGATTTTGCCCTTAATTTCTGATTCGTGCAAATGTGCAACATAGATAAGAATGAACACACAAAGAGAGTAAATCACCCACGTGTTTGTCCTAACTATACGCAATGCAATATGTACATCTCCGCCAAGATAACAACAACACAAGAAAAAATACAATATATTGGGATTGAAATCGACACGTGCCTAGATGCAAATGTCTAAACTGTTTTAAAGTATCCAATTCCCGTATTTTAGTTCTTTAAATTATTACAATGTATAGGTAATATAAACAGAAACTAGCAACAGAATATACAGATATAGGAAATAAAGATACCCCTACAAAAGATGAGAATCAAAAACCAGAACAAAAACGGCGTGTTTGCCGCCAAAAATCCCTGGCCGTGAAAAATTTTTGGAACCAGGACCCCTGCTTCAAGAGCAGGAGCAGCTTCTATAGTGCTTAGATTCTGAAAATTTTTACTTGTACTTAGAAAAAAAAAAAAAGTTAATAAAAATGTGAAATCAAACCGTTTCCATCCCGGCAATGGCGCCAAAATTTGAAAACGGTGCACAAAATGTGTCATTTTGAAATCACTAATTAAAGTGTGTGCGCTGTGGCTTCCTTGATACTTCTGTTATAGCATAGAGGCTAGACGGGTTGAATCCACAGGGACAGAAAATGATATAAGCTTTAACAGTAGGTTCATGTGTGTATGTTAACAGTTCTTTTATATTTCAAAGAATGAAATGAAAAGAAAACAAAGAATGAAAAGAGAAGTATACAGTAGAAGCAAAGACAGAAATATTGAAAAGAAATGTATTTGTGATTTTTAATATTATTCCTAAAACAAAATAAAAAGAAAATAAAACTAATGGCTACTAACAACTAATGGCTCCACTAATATGCTAATCTTTTAGTGATAGTTGCCACACATGTATTATTAGCCATCACAGTCCTTGGTTCAAGAGCTTTACAAAGTATGATCCAAAAGATCACTTTCACATCGAAACTCAACAAACGAGAGCAAGCTGCACTTAAATCATCAAAGCTAAACTAAAGCAAGCATAAAATTAAGTAATGTTAGCTTGTTAGAGAGTTAGATGTTAGAGTGTTAGAATTCATCATCATGTGCCATTAATGGCTCTTGCAAGAGCAAGGCTAAGTAGAGGCTATTAGATTCATGTAGATTATCAAGTAAGAAGTTAGAAAGTTTATGGTTAGTAGTTAGCAGTCATATGAGAAAATTAGCTAAGAATGTAAAAAGTGTTAGAGAGAAGAAATCAAGTAGAGATAAGGAGAGAATCTTTCATAGAGTGTCACCCTCTATTACAAGCACTCTAACATTCATTCTATATGCCACTCTCTTCTCTATTACAAGATCTACAAGAAATAAAAAATACAAAAGAGGAAGAAGAAGAACAACTAACCTAAACTAAAGAGAGAAAACTATCCTAAAAACTACATACATGGAGAAGAACTAACCCTACCAACTCTCTTCCTCTCTGTTCGAAAAACATGAGGCATTTATAGGCTAAAGGGGGCACCAGGGGTGTCACGGGACCACGCGTTAAATCTTGACGCGCGACTCCACGCTATGGCCACGGAAATACAGCCATAAAGTGGTTGTACGCGCGACACCTTCTGGCACGCATTGTCGGCTTGTCCCCCTGTCGGTTGTACCTGCTGGTTTCTGGATATTTGCACCTTGGTTTGACAAAATAGGCTTCAAAGTCAATGGCTGTTTTTGTAGGCTTTAAATATCACCAAATAAATGAGATTTTTGATCTTGAAAATCACCTAGAGGGGGGTGAATAGGTGATGAAGCTAATCAAAGGGCAATTTAAAAAATTATGAAGCAAGTGAATGCAAATGCAATGCAACAATCCCAAAACAAGACTAAGAGCCGTATGCCCCTTGCGGGGTTCTGAACTCCTTCCTCGGCTTCCTCGTAAAATGAGTTAGAGGTGCGCAATGCAACCTTGTTGTATGGGATTTTGATTGACAAGATGAAGTATGATGAAAATGGCAATAGTAATCAAAAACACAAAGTAATAGCAAGGGAAAGTAAACCAATCGCAAACACAAAGATATGTTATCGAGGTTCGAGCACCCAGCTCTACTCCCCGCCTTCCCCAGAAGGATTCTAGCTACTTCCACTATCACAAAGATCAATTACAATGGAGTACCCAACTCCTACAATTTCAGCACAATTGAATTCCTTAGTAATCAAAAGATCACAAACTCTCTCTTTCAAATATCTCTTCCCTTACAAAGGTCCTTAGAGAATATTGAGAAGGAATGAAGCTCTTGTGTAAGTGAAGAAAAATGAAATCAAATCAGAGAGTATTATCAAGAAAACACTTCTGAAATGAGTGAGAAATATCAGCACAAAAACCAAGAAAAATAGCTCTTTTGAATATCACAAACTTTGAATTTTCTCTTGAATAATTGTTGTAAAGAAACTCTCCCCAAACACCCCTATTTATAGGAGAGGGCTAGGGTTTAGGGTTAGGAATTAATTACTGAAGATTAGGAAGTAATTAGTTCCAAATATACCCTCCAACGGATTTTTAATTTCAAAAATCAAGTTTAAAACAGCTATTAAAAAATCTGCCCGTTACTGTTCAACAGACACATCGGTCGACTGGCCCGGTCGACCGATAGTTCAAAAATCCGACCGTTATGAACTATCGGTCGACTGATCCAGTCGACTGAAAAGATACAGAGAGCAAAACAAACTATCGGTCGACCGATCCGGTCGACTGATGCCTGACTGAGACTTAAAATAAAATTCCGGTCGACTGTCGGTAGACAGTCGGTCGACCGACAGACGTGCACACGGATACGTGCACTCTGCCAGGACATCGGTCGACTGGTGGTAGATAACCGGTCGACCGGCTCAGGCCAAAAGATGAAATAAAAATGGAATTTTGAAGAGATTAATATTTTTATCAAATCTATTTCAAACACAAATTCAGTATATAACATAATAAAGAATTTGTATAAGAAAGATTTAGTATTAAATATTTTTGTATATTTTATAAGAAATAAACTTGGAAATGGTATACGCGTGAAAACGTGTGTATTTGAGCTTCAAACCTACTCTCTATTCTTTAACATGCTATAAAGCTAGAAAATAAAACCTAAGGACCTCTGAAGCAATCTTTGAGCCATCCAATGCCTTGCTAGTGCCTTCTCTTCTATGATCCTTCCTTGATGTGCAATTTGCCTCCAATGCTTGTTGGAACTTAGAAGTTTTTGCAAAAGCGAAGCGAATGAACTCTAAACATGGTACAAAACCTGAAACTCATCTTAGACAAAAGATTAGTACCAAATAGCACTTATTTGGTTTGTTATCATCAAAACACAAAACAATGGAGAGTGTAACCTCTTGGGCCAACAATCTCCCCCTTTTTGATGATGACAAAACAAATAGGCTATAAACAAAAATATAGGGAGGAGAAAACTCCCCCTTAAATTATGCTATATTTAAAACATATAAAAATGCTCTAGATACCAATAATTGAAATGATAAATAGAAGTGATGCACCAATTATTGAAGTCAATTTAAAACAACAATACAATACAAATAAAACTAAAAAACTTGCACTTGATATCAAAAACACCAAAAATCTATCAAAAACACCAAAAATCAAAAATTGCTCCTTGATACCAATTTTAAACAAAAATACCAACTAAAATACAAAAACCAAAAACTCATAAAACCAAAACATCATATAAATTCATATGGAACCAAGACCAAATGAACTTATTTTTGTCCATGTAAACTTATTCTCCCCCTTTTTGTCATACATCAAAAAGGGTTAGAAAAACATGTTTAATCAATAATACACATATTTAACTCTCCACAAATAAACGAAAATCTAGCAAAATCAAGTGGTTTTGTGAAAATATCGGCTAGTTGAAAATCGGTGGAAACATAATCAATATCTATATCACCTTTCTCAAAATGATCTCTAAGAAAGTGATATCTAATCTCAATGTGCTTGGTCTTACTATGTTGATTTGCATTTTTGGTTAGATGAATAGTACTAGTATTATCACAAAATATTTTAATATTTTTATAATGCAAATCATAATCAAGGAGAGTATGTTTCATCCAAAGGACTTGTGCACAACAAGCCCCCGCGGCAACATACTCCGCCTCGGCGGTTGATAGAGCTACGGAATTTTGCTTCCTAGAGGACCATGAAACAAGACAATTACCGAGAAATTGACATGTCCCACTAGTACTCTTTCTATCTACTCTACAACCCGCATAGTCGGCGTCCGAATAACTAATCATAGAGAAATCTATAGTTTTCGGATACCAAAGACCTAAACCAATCGTTCCCTTAACATATCGAATAATGCGTTTTACGGCAATTAAATGAGATTCCTTGGGACACGATTGAAATCTAGCACAAAGACACACACTAAACATGATATCCGGCCTACTTGCCGTTAAATATAAAAGACTACCTATCATGCTTCTAAACAATTTAATATCAACATTTTTACCTTGTTCGTCCTTATCAAGCTTGGTTGTTGTAGCCATGGGAATGTTGCAAGCTTTAGCGTCTTCAAGTCCAAACCTCTTCACGAGTTCCTTAGCGTATTTGGCTTGAGAGATGAAGTTCCCATCATGCAATTGCTTGACTTGGAGTCCAAAAAAAGTTGAGCTCACCCATGGAGGACATTTCGAATTCTTGTTGCATTACCTTTTCAAAATCCTTGCATAAAACTTCATTAGTAGAACCGAAAATAATATCATCAACATAAATTTGGACAATTAAAATATCATTATCAACATGCTTAGTGAAGAGAGTGGTGTCTACTTTGCCTTTAATAAAGTTATTTGAAATTAGAAAACTTGAAAGCCTTTCATACCAAGCTCTTGGAGCTTGTTTTAAACCATACAAAGCCTTATCAAGTTTGAAAACAAAATCGGGATGAATATGATCGATAAAACCGGGAGGTTGAGAAACATAAACTTCTTCATTAAGAAAACCATTTAAAAATGCACTTTTTACATCCATTTGAAAAAGTTTGAAATTTTTAAAAGATGCATAAGCTAGTGTTATCCGTATGGCTTCAAGCCGTGCTACGGGTGCAAAGGATTCCTCAAAGTCGATTCCCTCAACTTGAGTGTAACCTTGGGCCACTAACCTAGCTTTATTCCTAATGACATTTCCGGACTCATCCATCTTGTTTCTAAAGATCCACTTAGTACCAATTATTGGTCTATCGTGGGGCTTAGGAACAAGGTGCCAAACTTGGTTGCGCTCAAATTGATTGAGTTCCTCTTGCATGGCAAGCAACCAATATGGGTCCGTCTCGGCTTCGAGAATGCCTTTGGGTTCAAAATGAGAAATGAAAGCAAAGTTACCACATAGGTCATGGAGTTTGGAGCGCGTTGTGACTCCTCTTGAAGCGTCACCGATGATGAGCTCCTTAGGATGATTTGTAGCATATCTCCAAGCTTTGGGAAGCGGTTGAGTGCTTTCCTCATTATCCTTTTGAACTTCACCTAAAGGTTCTTGCTTATCTTCTTGAGCGGGTGAGTCCTTCAAGGATAGTTTCTCCATGCTTTCACCTAATGGTTCAATCTCTACAACATTCTCAACAAACACATTAGATTCTTCAAACTTAACATGCATAGTTTCTTCAATAGTAAGTGAAGATCTAATGAAAACTCTATATGCTTTGCTAGTAGAGGAATATCCAACAAAGATAGCCTCATAAGCTTTAGCATCAAATTTACCCAAATTCTCTTTGTATTTAAAACAAAACACTTGCATCCAAAAACTTTGAAATATGAAACATTTGGTTTTCTAAAATGATACATTTCAAAAGAAGTTTTAGAAGAATTTTGCATAAATAGATACGGTTTGATATATAGCATGCGGTGTTTACGGCCTCGGCCCATAAATATTGAGGGAGGTCGTATTCACTTATCATTGTCCTAGCCATCTCTTGAAGTGTTCTATTTTTCCTTTCTACAACTCCATTTTGTTGTGGAGTTTTAGGACAAGACATTTCATGCTTAATTCCCTTTTCATCACAATAAGTCATGAAGAGTTGGTTCACAAATTCACACTCTATCACTCCTTATTTTCAAAATCGGAAAACCTTTTTCTTTTTCAACTCTTTTTCTAAAAATCTTAAAGTGAGAAAAGTTTGATCTTTATTTTGCAAAAAGAAAACCCAAGTAAATCGAGAGAAATCATCAACTAAAACAAATGCAAATCTACTTCCATTTAAGCTTTTAGTTTTAGTTGGTCCAAATAAATCCATGTGAATTAATTCTAGAGGTCTAGTTGACATGATATCCTTGATTGGTTTAAAGGAAGACTTGGTTTGTTTCCCAAGTTGGCACGCACCACAAATGCGGTCTTTCTCAAAACTCAAGCAAGGAATACCCTTCACCAATTCCTTTGAATTAATTCTATAAAGATGTTCAAAGAAGCATGTCCTAATCTTCTATGCCAAAGCCATGAATTTCATCAAAAGCATTTAAACACTTAGTAGAACACTCTACATTAAGCATGTCAATTATATAAACATTATCATCACGAAAACCGGTTAAAATACAATCATTCGATTTAATATCAAAAATCTTACAAGAAGTGTCATCAAAAACAACTTTAAGACCATGATCACAAAATTGACTAATACTAAGCAAATTATGTTTCAAACCATCAACTAAAACAACATTCTCAATAATAGGAGATGAACCAATTTGAATATTACCAATACCAATGATTTTGCCTTTGGAATCATCCCCGAAGGTGACGGAGCCACCTTCCATGTACCTTGATAGGGTTGTGAAGTTGTTGATATCCCATGTCATGTGTCTTGAACAACCACTATCAAGGTACCACCGCTCCCTACGTCTTGGAGCCTTGGTGTGTACCTACATCAAACAAATTAGGGCTTGATTTTGGTACCCACATTTTCTTAGGTCCATGAGGGTTAGAACCATTAACCCAAACAAGATTATTTGAGCTATGCAATTTATCATAACAAAATTTAGCTAAATGTCCATTTTTGCCACAATATGTACATCTATAGACTCTACCATATTTAAATGCATAATGAGTGTGTGATTTGTGAGCATTGGCATTGTGAGCATGAAAAGATTTAGCATGAGAAGTATTATTTGAAGTGTGAGCATGTGGAATCTTAGCATGAGAAACTTTATCATGAGAAGTATTCTTTTTAGAAATTTTTCTTCAAGCTTCTTAGTATTAAAAGCACAATCTTTTAAAACTTTTTCAAAATCACTCATTTTAGATTTAAGAGAAGAAATTTCTTTATTATCAACAATAGGGGTTTTACCCTTGCAAGAAATCTTATAAGCATCAAAATCATTTTGAATAACAACAAGATTGGAAGAAAGATCATCTTTTTCTTTTGTAACCAAAGCAAGTTGGTTTTTGAGAAAAGCAACTTCTTTTTGCAATTTAAAGCATTCCATTTTCTTGTTATCATAAGTTTCGGAAAGTTCTACAAAAGCATGAACTAGAACTTCCTTACTCAAATCATCATCATTATCATCTATAGATTCAAGAGTTTGAGGGTTTACCTTGGGTGTGTTTGCCATGAAACACATGTTTGCGGTATCCACTTGTTCTTCTTCGGACTCGCTTTCCGAATCCCATGTGGCCTTGTAAGCTTTCTTTTCATCTTGTTTCTTTGGCTTGAAGGAGGAAGTCATTCTTTTCTTGAACTCCGGACAATCGGCCATGATGTGTCCGGGCTTGCGGCAATTGTAGCAAATGATCCTCTTCTCCTCTTTGCCTTCAAACTTTCTCCGGAAATTTTGCTTGTTCTTCCGGTACATCCTCTTGATGTTGCGCACTAGGAGGGAGAGCTCCTCATCTTCTTCTTCATCTTCTTCATCATCTTCAATGGTGGATGAAGACTTGAAAGCTATGGACTTTTTCTTTGTTGGAGCCGCCTCTTCTCTTGCCTTCTTCTCCATCTCATGGGTTTTTAGATTCCCAATGAGATTTATGATGTCCATCTCGTCTTGTCATTCAACTCCTTTAAGGTGGTGGCCTTGATCTCCCAAGATGGAGGAAGAGCCCGTATCACTTGCGCACTTTTTGATCATTGGAGATGACGTCACCTAATGAAGAAAGACCATTAGTGATTTTTGTGAAACGAGTAATCATGCAATCAATGGTTTCATCATCAAGCATCTTAAATGATTCATATTGAGACCTCAAGAGATCTATTTTAGCTCTCTTGACTTGTGAAGTCCCTTCATGCGTGACCAACAAGTGTTGCCAAATCTCATAGGCGGATTGGCAATGAATTACCCGTGTAAGGTCATCCTCATTCAAGGCGTTAAAAGGGAGTTTTGGGCTTTTGAGTTAGCCTCATATTCTCTAAAGTTGAAGTCGGTCCAAGTGCTTTCATCTTCATTGGGTGCTACATAGGGTTGGTCAAAGACTTAGCCACTAAACTACCTAGTGATTGCAAAAAGATAATCATCCTAACCTTCCAAATAGGGAAGTTGAGTCCATCAAATTTAGGTGGGGTTTTAATGTTGTCGGCCATGTTTACTAGTGTATGAATGGATGAATGAAAATGTTGATTAGCAATATTTTAAGGATCTCTCTATGGATGTTAAGCCAAACCTAGAGTCCAAGCTATGATACCAATTGAAAATCACCTAGAGGGGGGGTGAATAGGTGATGAAGCTAATCAAAGGGCAATTTAAAAAATTATGAAGCAAGTGAATGCAAATGCAATGCAACAATCTCCCAAAACAAGACTAAGAGCCGTATGCCCCTTGCGGGGTTCTGAACTCCTTCCTCCGGCTTCCTCGTAAAATGAGTTAGAGGTGCGCAATGCAACCTTGTTGTATGGGATTTTGATTGACAAGATGAAGTATGATGAAAATGGCAATAGTAATCAAAAACACAAAGTAATAGCAAGGGAAAGTAAACCAATCGCAAACACAAAGATATGTTATCGAGGTTCGAGCACCCAGCTCTACTCCCCGCCTTCCCCAGAAGGATTCTAGCTACTTCCACTATCACAAAGATCAATTACAATGGAGTACCCAACTCCTACAATTTCAGCACAATTGAATTCCTTAGTAATCAAAAGATCACAAACTCTCTCTTTCAAATATCTCTTCCCTTACAAAGGTCCTTAGAGAATATTGAGAAGGAATGAAGCTCTTGTGTAAGTGAAGAAAATGAAATCAAATCAGAGAGTATTATCAAGAAAACACTTCTGAAATGAGTGAGAAATATCAGCACAAAAACCAAGAAAAATAGCTCTTTTGAATATCACAAACTTTGAATTTTTCTCTTGAATAATTGTTGTAAAGAAACTCTCCCCAAACACCCCTATTTATAGGAGAGGGCTAGGGTTTAGGGTTAGGAATTAATTACTGAAGATTAGGAAGTAATTAGTTCCAAATATACCCTCCAACGGATTTTTAATTTCAAAAATCAAGTTTAAAACAGCTATTAAAAAATCTGCCCGTTACTGTTCAACGGACACATCGGTCGACTGGCCCGGTCGACCGATAGTTCAAAAATCTGACCGTTATGAACTATCGGTCGACTGATCCAGTCGACTGAAAAGATACAGAGAGCAAAACAAAACTATCGGTCGACCGATCCGGTCGACTGATGCCTGACTGAGACTTAAAATAAAATTCCGGTCGACTGTCGGTAGACAGTCGGTCGACCGACAAACGTGCACACGGATACGTGCACTCTGCCAGGACATCGGTCGACTGGTGGTAGATAACCGGTCGACCGGCTCAGGCCAAAAGATGAAATAAAAATGGAATTTTGAAGAGATTAATATTTTTATCAAATCTATTTCAAACACAAATTCAGTATATAACATAATAAAGAATTTGTAGAAGAAAGATTTAGTATTAAAATATTTTTGTATATTTTATAAGAAAATAAACTTGGAAATGGTATACGCGTGAAAACGTGTGTATTTGAGCTTCAAACCTACTCTCTATTCTTTAACATGCTATAAAGCTAGAAAATAAAACCTAAGGACCTCTGAAGCAATCTTTGAGCCATCCAATGCCTTGCTAGTGCCTTCTCTTCTATGATCCTTCCTTGATGTGCAATTTGCCTCCAATGCTTGTTGGAACTTAGAAGTTTTTGCAAAAGCGAAGCGAATGAACTCTAAACATGGTACAAAACCTGAAACTCATCTTAGACAAAAGATTAGTACCAAATAGCACTTATTTGGTTTGTTATCATCAAAACACAAAACAATGGAGAGTGTAACCTCTTGGGCCAACAGATCTTATTCTTCATTCCACGCCATCGACCTAGGAACATACAAGAGAGGTATTATTAACAGAATTTAATATTGAATAAATGTGAAGGTGTGATATATAATATGTAATTTTGGAGACTAATCAACCCTCCTTTATTAACTTCTTTTCTATTTACATAATTACAATCACCAATATGAATATGATCATAAATATCCTATCATAAAACTTATTCCCTTTATATGACCAGTCTTAGAAAATCATCAAAGAGTCATCATGATCTATACCTATATCCAACAAAAGAATGTGACTTGTGGAATGGTTGACTTGGGTTCAAGAGTGATAGGTTTGGGAACCATTACTAACTCAGAAAATCAAGAATTATTTCACATTCTTTTCCCATCAATGAAGTATGACAATCCAAAAGAGGTGGTTCAATTTTAAAATCTATGGATACAAGAATTAATGTTGGCTCAGGAAATGGGTCCAACTTAGGCAAGGATACCAGAGTCAACATAGATTAAAAACTGGAATGGAATCACAAAGTTGTGGGTCAGGGTCACATTCATTTTCAAGTTAATTATCATTGAAATGAAAACTTACCAATTTATCAATGGGTTAATATTGGTCAAGATCAAGGTTTTGTGGTGAAATTGTATTTTGGTCAAAGTCTCCAAGACACCATGATTCTTCGTTCCTATCAATATGGCTAGGGCAATATGGAATGGTCAAAATATGTTAGATAGAGTTTCCTTATTCTTATCTTTCACTATATTGATCAAACAACTCATTTGTGCTTCAATCTTATTGACAAATTGAAAAAAATTATTTTTGAGCAGAATAAAGTTTTCCATACTCCTATCTAAGTCCATAGGTTCTTCTTCTTGTTGTTGGACTTGGAAAATGGAATAAGGATCTTGGATTTGAAAGTTTTGTGGGAATTGTGAGTCCATCATTTTCAGCTATTGTTCTTGGGACTTAGTCATGATTTCTATACTCTTAGTCACCTCAGATTTTTCTTCTATGGGTTGATCATGACTAGGAAAATTGAAGCTGAATGTTGGAATGGTGGTTGACAATATGACTCGGGAGAATTGTATCCCCATTGACTCTGTGAAGAGTAGTGATGATTGTTCCAGTCTTATTCATAATATGTGGACTGGGGCATGTATTGATTCGGATAAGAGCAATCCGGTATACTTGGTTGGTTAAAGTTATGATATGTCGAATTGGTAATATCCGAGTCAAAAGAGGTCGGGGTGAAGTATGGATCATTATATGCATAGGAATAATTGTGAATATAATCCATATCGCCAGGATGTCAAAAGCAAAAACAAAAATAAGCAAACAAACAAAGAAATAAAGAAAAATCAGTTAGGGTAGACCTTAGACCTAGATGACTCCTAACTGGTTAGACTATCCCGGGGTGTATATTGCAGAATCTGATCACAAGTTAATCGGCTACGTAGGGGCAAGACCAGTGAGAGGTATCCGTGCCTACATTACGGGCCTAATTATACCAAACCACCAGCCTTCGAGTTTTTGCCCCTCAATCCCCAACTTTTGACACCGATTTGGTAAGAGTCAAATTCTAAGCAACTTTCCCCTTAGGTCAGTCTTCTATTGAGTCTGAGATGTCTCTAGGGCTAACGTTTACTCAGTTTTAAGATAAGCTTGGATTAGTGAGTGAGGAGATTTCTTATTAGCTAAAGGAGGGTAATGACTTTCTCACCTTATTTTGTTTATAGAATAAGCTCTTAATTTGGTTTAGTACAGTGTACAAGTATATAGCAAAAAAGTAGCACTCAAGCAATATTTCATACAAGAATAAACCTTATAATGAATGCTTTCAGCACATACCTTGACTCCAACACTCTTCAACAGTAAATAAAAAATGTAACGAAATAGATACATGCATAAATGCAAGTCTAAATATTTTTAGCATTTACAGACAATAATTTACTATTGAGGTCAGAAAATTATGTACAGTGAGTTAAACATGAAATTAAATAGTTGCACAAACTTAAATTTTACAACTGAACCAACCTACAAAAAATACAGGGTATTAGTTCGCTCAGATTGCCTCAGGAACACGGCATATTTGAGGGCTTCTGGGCTCTGCTTTCTTAAGCAGAGTCCAGGGCCATTTATATGTCTACTGCAGTAAAAATTTTCTTGATTTATCCTCCTGTGCACAAGAATAGAGAAGAAAGTTAGCCAATAAAATAAACAAAAAAGAGTTACATACCGTCCCTCCCTGGCAACGGCGACAAAATTTGATTGAATTTAAACCTGCACATAGAAAATACAGAATTTTAGAACTTAAGAATAGATGGTGTAATGTATTCAATTCTATTCTGACAGCAAGTGGCTATGCGGGTCGTGATCTATAAGGAGGGACTTGCGACGGAAGTATATTGTAAGTTCTCTTTAGTTTAATTGAAATGGTTAAAAGTTCTTCTCTTGTTCTTGTAAAGAAAAGGAAAAAGAATCTATTGTTAAGTTAAGAAGAAAGTGATAGATTATGAAGATGGAGAAAAAAAAACTAAATTTATACAAAGAAAGTTAAAATAGTGAATAGAATTGAGAGTTGATGATGATGGTGATCTAAAGTAAAAAATAAAAGAAAGGAAGAAAACCTAAAAGAACTTACTTACCTCTTTCGGTTTATAACTTACCTTGAATCATTGGCAAAGACTTACTTTGTCTTGAAGGCGAGCAAAGCATAGCTAATAGGATCTTTCCCATTCCCATACTTAAAGTATGAATTCAAATGAAAGTAGAAAATAAATAGAAACGGCTATCCATCACTTGCAATAGCAAGGCATGTTAGATGCTATAGGTTTCATTTGGATATCATTAAAAAATGGTAAAAGAAGAGTAAGAGAAGAAGAAGATCATGAAACTGTAACTTTGATTTGATTCAAATAAAAATAGAAAAAAAGAAGAACTTACATTAGTGTTACCCTCAGTATAAGCTTCACTCTCATTACTCTATGAAACTTATCTTTCCTCTCAGTTACATAAAGAAAAATGAAAATTACATAAAAGAAAACTAAAAATCTAAGTTACAAATGATCGTACACATTTTTTGCGTTCTTTTCATTACACTCCTACATTTATCGTGTAATAAATCTGCTAATTTCTTGTCTTAAATGTCTATATTGTAGAAGATAATAATGAAGAAAAAGAGGATTAAACAAATAAATACCAGTTAAAATCAAATTTAACTGGATCTATTTGGTTAGCTGAGGATGATCCCAGATCTAGTTAGAACAAATCAAGGATTGGGGCAAATGTTCAGCTGAAGATCAGAGCAGATCAGAAAGATAACACCAAATGGAAACCAGTAAAATTCAAATTTCTTTAAATCCATTTTGGTTAGCTAAAGATCAATCGAGGATAATATTAAATATAGAGAGATAATGGATAGAGAAAAGATCAACGGATGAGATGAAGCAAGTTTGACTCAGATTCTGACTGGATATATTTCAGTATTTGAATCATAACTTTCGCTACTGAATCTCAAATCTGATGATTCAAGATGATCCATAAAGAGAACTTACAGATCTATAACTCTTATGTTGATCGTTATTTCTAATTCTGTCATTTGATAAGTGATATTCAGCAATTAATACACCAACAAACTGCAGATCAGAACTGAATATCTACATTAAATCAAGTTTGGAGATAAGGGAGGATTTAGAAATAGCCAGCTTTTCCTATCTTCATACTCCTCTAACCTCTACATTTCTTCTATAAATACCTACAATCTCAAAGGCAAGGGGAACGATCAAGCAGAGAATAGAACATAGGATAATTTGTAGCTTGTAACTTAGATTTTTAGTTTTCTTTTTATGTAATTTTTACTTTTCTATATGTAACTGAGAGGAGAGATGACTTTCATGGAGGAATGAGAGCAAGCTTGTACTGCAGGTGACACCAGTGTAAGTGATCTTTTCTTTCATTATTATTTGAATCGATTCAAAGTTTCTTTTTCTTTCTTACTCTTGTTTTCTTTTATTCTCCTCTGATGTGTTGCAATCCAAGAGAATCCGATAGCTTCGAGACTGCTTAGCCGTTGCAAGTGCCCTTGATGGCCTATGGTGATGAACAACCCTTCTCTTGCTAGTATAGTTTGCCCTTTTATTCGTAGTGTAGATCGAGAATGGGGAAGATCCTATAAGCCATGCTTGATTGCCTTCAAAGATAAGGTAAGTCATTGCAACGGATCCAAGGTATATGAGCACTGAAGAGGTAAGTAATTTTTAGGTTGTCTTTCTTTTCTTTTATTCTTTAGTTTCAATATCACAATCTCCAACCATTTTTATCATCTTTTTTCAATCTCATTTATACAAATCACTTCTTTTTTCTCCACCTTATTCTACCGCTTTCTTTCTAACTCAACTTTAACTCAATTTTTCCTTTTTCTTTTAAAGAACTAAAGAAGAACTTTAACCAAATTTTGTATCTTAAAAGAAGACTTACTAAAAAGCTTCCATCGCTAGTCCCTCCTTGTGGATCACGACCCATATAGCCACTTGCTATTGTGGTAGAATTGAGCACTTGTACTCTTTATTTTAAAGTTCTGAAATTCTGTATTTTTATGCAGGTTCAACCTCAATCAAAATTTTAGCACCGTTACCGGGGAGGGACGGTAAGTTACTCTCTTAAAAGTTTACATTTTCGGTTAACTTTCTTCTTTATTTTTTGTACAGATTTAACAAGGAATTCTTACTGCAGTGGACATATAAGTGGCCTTGGACTCTGCTCAAGAAAGCAAAGCCAAGAAGCCCTCATATTTGCTATATTCCAGTGGCAAAACTGAGTGAACTACTAACCTGTATTTTTGCAGGTTGGCTGAATTGAAAATCTGAATTTCTGTAGCATTTATCTCCTTGTTTGACTCACTGTATATACATTTTTAACACAATAGTAAAAAGTTGATTGTAAATGTTAAAAATGATTTAGACTTTGCATTTAAGCACGTGTCTATTTCATTTCATTTTCTATTTACTGTTGAAGAGTGCTGGAGCCAAGGTATGTGTGCATAGCATTTAGTATAAGGTTCATTCTTGTATGATTGCTTGAATGTTACATTTTTCTATATACTTGTACACTGCACTAAATTGATTTAAGGGCTTGTCCTATAAACAAGATAAGGTGGGGAAGTCATTACCCTCCCTTAACCCACAAACAATCTCCTCACTCACTAACCCAAGCCTAACTAAAAATGAGTAGACGTTGGCCCTAGGGACATCTCCGACTCAATTAGAAGATTATCCTAAGGGGAAAAGGTGTTGAAATTTGACTCCTGCCAAATCAATGTCTAGGAAGGGGATAAATGGCCAAAAGCCCGAAGGTTAGTGGTTACTTAATTAATGAACGTCTTTGACGAATAACCTCCCACCAATCTTGCCCTGACCTGGCTGATTAGCTTGTGGTCAAAGTCTGCATTATACCTCCCGTCGACAGTCTAACCAGTTAGGAGCCGTCTAGGTCAAAGGTCTACCCTAACTTAGTTTAGAATTTTTTTTCTTTTTAATTGTTTGCTTATTTGTTTGTTTTTCTTTATTTGTCTTGACATTTCTTGTGTGATATGGCTTATAATAATAATTTTTCCAATTTTAACGGTAATCCATATTACACCTCGACCTCTTTTTCAGATTTTACGAACCCTTTATATATAACTTTAACCAACCTAGTGTGCAAGATTGGTCTTATCTGAATCATTACATGCCCCAGTCCCAATATT
This sequence comes from Agave tequilana, assembly GCA_038442645.1. Classification (NCBI taxonomy): domain Eukaryota; kingdom Viridiplantae; phylum Streptophyta; class Magnoliopsida; order Asparagales; family Asparagaceae; genus Agave; species Agave tequilana. The sequence continues at coordinate 87,647 of JAVJIF010006220.1, read as the reverse complement.
ATGAACAAGACTGGAATAATCATCACTACTCTTCACAGAGTCAATGGGGATACAACTCTCCCTAGTCATATTGTCAACTACCCTACGAACATCCAGCTTCATATACTCCTTCTCCCGAACAACCATTAGAAGAATTAATTGACTGGGAAAAGAGGATGGAAGCCTTAGATGAGTTTGAGCGACGTATTCAAATTTTAGAAGACTCAAAATCCCGTACAAATTTTCAAGTCACAAATCCTTACTCTATATTCAAGGAGAACATGCCAACTTAGAAAAGAGTATGGAAACCATGATTCAATGTCAAAATGATTCACTCGATATGATAGAAGCAAGAATTAATATATTGGAGAACATGCGTAGGAATAAGGAAACTCTCCCTATTCAATCTTTGACTATTCCTAACACTTCTAGCCATATTGATGAAAACCAAGAATCATGGTATCATGAAGACTTTGATCAAGATTCAGTTTCACCACAAAGCCTTGAACTTGACCAATATCAACCCATTAAAGAATTGGCAAGTTTTCATTTTAATGAGATTGAACTTGATCATGAATGTGAACCCGATCCCCAACTTTGTGATTAAGTTTCCATCTTCGAATCTATGTTGACTCCGGTATTCTTACCCAATTTGGACCAATTTTCTGAGCCAACATTTCTTCCCGCACCCATAGATTTTGAAATTGAATCACCAATTTTGGATAGTCATATTTCATTGATGGAAAAAAATGTGAATATCAATTCTTAGACTTGGACTCAACGCTTGAACCAAAACTAACTCTCGAACCCCAAGTCGATTTTCCCGAGTTTGTATTGGTTCCTAAACCTATCATTCTTGAGTCCAAGTCAACCATTCCACCGAGTCACATTCTTTTGTTGGACATAGGTATAGACCATGATGACTCTGTGATGATTTTCCAGAACTGATCATGTAAAGGAAGTAAGTTTCACGATAGGATCTTTCATGATCCTATTCATACTGGGGACTGTAAATATGTAAATAGAAAAGAGGTCAATAAAGGTAGGTTCCGTGAACTATCACATTATCTTGATTGGGTAGCAACCCTTGACCCAATCAGACCTCCACCGGAACCACCACCTTAAGGTAGTATTTTCCTTCCCTGTCTTCTTTTTCATGCATCTATGCATTAATTCATACATTGATGACAATGCATGAGATAGGTGTGGGGGAGGGTTCTAACATAACTTAGGTTTTTCTTTTTATTAAAAAAATTAACATTTTCTTTACTTTTAAAAACTTTTTGAAAATAGAAACAATATTTTGACATATCTTTTGTAAGAAATTATTTTAAGGAATAGGAAAATCAAAATTAGTATTTCTTGAACTTGGTCAAAATAATATTATTTGTTTGATTTTTTGAGTTAGGAAGATAATTTGTCAAAGCAATTTAGTCTTGATCTTTACCTTACTAAAATATGCACACTTCATACACTTACACACTTAGGGTTCAAAAAACGACGATTCTTATGCCTTATAAAAAAAAGAAAAAAAATATATCTATTAAAGATGAACAAATTTAATTATTGATTAGCTAGGTGCTTTGGCCTAAGTAAGCCTTGGTATTTATGTGAAAGATGATTAGGTAAGTTTGAGAAAAAATATAAAAAAAATCCTCTGATTAAGCTGGGTATTTGTGCCTAATAAAGCATAAGTATTCATGCCTAAAAGTGATTCATATAATAAAATCCTTAGTTTTGTGGCCTTATTTGCTCGAGTCTTAAGTCCTTGGGGTATTTTCTCACCCGGTGCCCTAAGACCGTTTGGTTTGGGAGTCATCATTAAAGGCTCGTTATATGGGCAGATTAGAAAGCCTAATAGAACTAAGGAATAATACCACCAAAAAATATATATAAATAAATAAGGTATAAGAGTTAGAGTTAATGAACCCTTAGTCAAAATTTTCACGGTCACAAGGTGCATATGACTTAAGGTAAAGTAATAGACTAGATGAGAAGTACAATTTGACTCCTTACTTTGATTGATAACAAATTTTTGAATAGAAGCTAAGTTTAGGAATGAAAAATTCAGTTTTCCTATAACTCATAGATTACTTAAATCTTACAATTATATTTCAAATATTTTTCTCTTTCAAAATGCTTTTCAAAAATACTAAATCTTTGTTTCTCTTTCTTTATGGATTTTGTGGGTATAATCCACTGAAAACCCTCACGAGACAAAACTCGTCCGCTAGGGGTAACCTAGAGGTTTAACGGCTTGTTGCACAAGCTCAGTGCAATCGCGTGACCTGCGAAAGTGGTCTAATAATCTTTGGTTTAGTTTTATGGTTTTGCTCGAGGACGAGCAAAAGATAGGTGTGGGGGTGTGATCGTACACATTTTTTGCATTCTTTTCATTACACTCCTACATTTATCGTGTAATAAATCTGCTAATTTCTGTGTCTTAAATGTCTATTTTGTAGAAGATAATAATGAAGAAAAAGAGGATTAAACCAAATAAATACCAGTTAAAATCAGATTTAACTGGATCTATTTGGTTAGCTGAGGATGATCCCAGATCTAGTTAGAACAAATTAAGGATTGGGGCAAATATTCAGCTGAAGATCAGAGCAAATTAGAAAGATAAACACCAAATGAAAACCAGTAAAATTCAGATTTCTTTAAATCTTTTGGGTTAGCTAAAGATCAATCGAGGATAATATCAAATACAGAGAGATAAATGGATAGAGAGAAGATCAACGGATGAGATGAAGCAAGTTTGACTCAGATTCTGACTGGATATATTTCAATATTTGAATCATAACTTTCACTACTGAATCTCAAATCTGATGATTGAAGATGATCCAGAAAGAGAACTTACAGAGCTACAACTCTTATGTTGATCACTATTTCTAATTCTGTCATTTGATAAGTGATATTCAGCAATCAACATACCAACAAACTGTAAATCAGAACTAAATATCCACATTAAATCAAGTTTGGAGATAAGGGAGGATTTAGAAATATCCAGCTTTTCCTATCTTCATACTCCTCTAACCTCTGCATTTCTTCTATAAATACCTGCAATCTCAAAGGCAAGGGGAAAGACCAAGCAGAGAATAGAACTTAGGATAATTTGTAGTTTGTAACTTAGGTTTTTAGTTTTCTTTTATGTTATTTTTACTTTTCTTTATGTAACTGAGAGGAGAGATGACTTTCATGGAGGAATGAGAGCAAGCTTGTACTACAGGTGACACTAGTGTAAGTGATCTTTTCTTTATTGTTATTTGAATCGAATCAAAGTTTCTTTTTCTTTCTTTACTCTTGTTTTCTTTTACTCTCCTCTGATGTGTTGCAATCCAAGAGAATCCGATAGCTTCGAGACTGCTTAGCCGTTGCAAGTGCCCTTGATGGCCTATGGTGATGAACAACTCTTCGCTTACAAGTATAGTTTGCCCTTTTATTCGTAGTGTAGATCGAAAATGGGGAAGATCCTATAAGCCATGCTTGATTGCCTTCAAAGACAAGGTAAGTCATCGCAACGGATCCAAGGTATATGAGCACTGAAGAGGTAAGTAATTTTTAGGTTGTCTTTCTTTTCTTTTATTCTTTAGTTTCAATATCACAATCTCCAACCAATTTTATCATCTTTTTTCAATCTCATTTATACAAATCACTTCTTATTTCTCCACCTTCTTATTCTACCGCTTTCTTTCTAACTCAACTTTAACTCAATTTTTCCTTTTTCTTTAAAGAACTAAAGAAGAACTTTAACCAAACTTTGTATCTTAAAAGAAGGCTTACTAAAAAAGCTTCCATCGCTAGTCCCTCCTTATGGATCACGACCCGCATAGCCAGTTGCTATTGCGGTAGAATTGAGCACTTGCACTCTTTATTTTAAAGTTCTGAAATTCTATATTTTTGTGCAGGTTCAACCTCAATCAACAAACTATAGGATAGCCTAGCCTATGCTCTCTGCTGAATCCTTCTATCTGACCTCAGAATTTGCAGGTATTTATAGCAAAATAAGGAAAAGTGGGAGCATCTGAAGATAAGAGAAGCAAACGATCCTCCATATTTTAACAAAATGAGCCACAGACCCGCAACAAGGATGTGGCCAATTGGCCACATCCTTAGAGGAGATCCTTCCCATGGTTTGTTTCATCCGTTTATACAACTGGTTCTCGATTTGAGCTTTAGATTTAACTATATCAGTGTTAATCTTCAGCTAACCGAAATGGATTCATAAAAATACAAATTTAACTAGTTTTCATTTGGTATTATCTCTCTGATTTGCTCTGATCTTCTGTTGAACATTTGCCTTCATCCTTGATTTTGATTTAATCCGATTTTTAGTGGGTTTTTGGGCTTGTTTTCTCTCCTCTTTCATTTAGTAAAGGCCCTGCAAAAAATTAGACAAAAAGATAACTAAATAGCAAAGTTAATTAAATAAATATTATAAGAATGTGACTAGAAATATGCAATATCAGTGATCGATCATGTACTAGTGTGAATTTTAGACAATTTTTGATGATTTAAATTGTCTCTATTTCAATTGATTGATTTCATGTTGTTTATATAGAATGCATAAATGATGATGACATAGACTCAATTTGTGTCTCCCATACTTTTTGTCCATAGGTGTATTGGTTATCATGTATGCTTGTATTTTATATAAACTTATATATGTATTTTTGGAGAAAAAAATTTATATGATATATTTATCTCACTTATTTAGTATAAAATTAAGAAAGCAATTGTTCACCTCAACTCTTAGTTTTGAGGAGTGATGAGATGAAGATCAGAGACCGTCAAGGGTATGGCTTCATTTCTTAATTTTTAAATGTCTTAAATTATGATTTGAATATAAGCATGATTTTTATGCATTTTTATAACATTTTTTTAACAAATTATTTATGCAAATATTTCTTATGAATTTTTACTGGACAAAATAATATTTCAATATGTTTTTATCTATTAAGTAGAATTTTACAAGGTTATTTCAATTGGTTTATAAAAATATGGTTCTCAATGTCAAAATATTCAAATTTCTGAGTTTGGGGCAATCACAGTCGACCACATTGTCGATCGAGCATTGAGAGAGGGCTGTACTCTCTTTTTGGTCGATCGCACAGTCAACCAACTAAGGGTATAGAGATCTCGAGTTTCGTCGGTCGACCGCTCGGTCAATCATAGTGAACTACAGAACAGCAGAACACTGGGGGTCGATCGACCACAAGCGACCGATAGTCAGTTTAATTATATTTATAGTTGTTTTTCCAAAACTCGATACTTATTCTTCCCTTCTTTCTCCTCTTCTCTGCCAACCTTTCACCAAAACTCATCTATTTCTTCTCCAAAATTCTTTAATCTCTCATCAAATCTCGTTAATATTTTTTCAAAGGCACCTGGGTTCATCATTTGGAGTTGATTTGCGGAGGAATTGCTACTCATATTTGGTATATTTCTTCAATCCCTCTCTCTTTTAATTTCAACTATTTTACTTCAATTTTCATCAATTTTTGTCCTCCACATGTCTTTAAAGACAGCAAGGTATAACACACTAAAAAAATCTAAGAACTTAGACTCTCGATCTAAATCCACTTCTTATGGCCCTTTTATTTTGAAGAATGCTAAATTCAAGCATTACATCCTCTGCAAAAAGCAGATTATCTAAGGGAGAATAGTGGTTCTCACCGACTTTGAGCACCTCAACAATACTCAAATCCTTAGAGACAATTCGTTAAAATTTCTAATCACCATCAAAAAACAAGTGTATCCTTATCTCGTCTATGTGTTTTATTATAACCTATCGTTTAAAGAAAATATTATCCACTCTTGTATCAAAAATATTGACATTGATATCTCTCTTGAAGGATTTCCTAGAATTCTTCATTTATCGTGCCAGGGCACAGATATCTTCAATATTGATTTTGATGACTTTTAGTTTCCATACAGTGAGACTGCTCACACCGCCTCCCAATTATTGGATGATAATGATAATCCAGGCATAGTGAAGAATTAGGAGGTAAAGTACTATACATTCACTACCTAAGTTCTCACTAAGATTGTATTTTTTAACCTATTTCCAAAATCAGGTGAGTATAGCCATGCTCGGGGTAGTGCCACTCCTCATCTATTGCCTTCTGAAAGGCATTAGAGACAGTATCCTAAAGGTTCTCATTGACTTCATGTTATCTGAGCACCTTATGATTTTGAGTAGGAATCTCCCCTATAGGATGATTGTTACTTGCTCAAATATTTCAAGATCGATTTCTATGATGAGACTGCCTATCCTCCTTCCGTTGACATTGATCGTAATCTTCTGAACAGGATGCAATCCTGCACTCGCGCGCATACTCAACCCCCTCCTATTCAGCTTCCATCTAAGTTTGCATCTGGTTCCTCTTCATCTTATGCAGACTCATACTCTGCCCTAATGAACCAGATGATTGCTATGTCTCTAAGATACTTAGAGGACACAGCGAAGATTTTGGCTAACCAGGAAGAGTTTCGGAACTCACTTTCTTATGTTTGTTCATCACATTATTATTATCAAGCTTGTGTGAATTATTCTTTTACTCAGCATGAGTGACCTCAGCCCATGCCTACTGGTTACACTCGTCCACTTTCTGCCGAGAGTCATCCTTTTGAGCCTAGGATTCTAACTACAAAACCCGTGGGTGTGAATCTTCTGGTTATTGATGAGCCCAAAGATCCACTTTACACCATCGGCAAGGATTTCTTCTCGGATGAGTGAGTTGTTCCATGTTTCCCACCTTTTTGATGTTGACAAAAAGAAGTGAGAAGTAGCTGGGGAATCTAGATATTCTAGGAGTTATTTTGTTGCTTCAGTACTTTGTTTATTATGTCTATGCTTTAGTACTTTGGTCTTGTAATAACTCAAATATTTGTGACTTTGTGAACTTTGGGTTGTAGTAGTTTGTAATATTAGTATTTTGAGACTTTGTGAACATCATGGTTATGCTTTATGTGTTTTAGTACAATGTGGGTTTGGTTATAAGATATTTCATGCTTTGATTGTGTAACAACCTCATATATATTTGTTTAATATCATTTGTGTTCGGTTGTTTTCATTTTGTGTTGATCCATTGACACTTGTGATTGTTTGGTTTCAATTGTGATGATCCTTTGCATTTCTTTGGATGGATGGAGGTTGGATGGATGGAGGATCCATTTGTGCATTCCAATTTCTATTGGTAAATCCTTGTATGCTTAAATGTTATGCATAGTGCTTATATGATAACACTCCTATATATTCTTGTTCCATTGAGCTAAAATGACATATTTCCTATGTACATGTGTTTAGGGGGGCTTCATTAGAAACCTATTCCACTTATATTTAAAATCACTCCATGAGTTTTGTCATCATCAAAAAAGGGGAGATTGTTGGCCCAAAAGCCCTTCACCTTAGTTTTGATGATGATTATCTCATGAAGTTATTAGTACTGATAATTTTTGTTTGTTTAAAGTCACAAGTTTATAAAGATTATTATAGTTATGTTTAGCTTCTCCAAAACACTCACAAGTTTTGAAGCTAACAATAAAGTGGTCCAAGAGCTCAAGTATCAAGAACACAAATAATACTCAAGGATAGGGTCAATCTCAAGTGATCAAGAGAGTTGCAAGTTGAAGCACTCTAAAAGAATTGTTCTTTGTAAAACAATATAAGATTTAATTTTGTCATAACCAAGTTAGAGGTTTAGATTGCTCATGAATTCACACACATACACGCACACAAGAGATTTATTATGTTTTGTTTCTAAATTATTGAAAAGGATTTTTGATAGTTTGAGATCATTTACAAAATCGTATTTGGTTTCTAGGATTTGGAAAAGAATATTCTGGAAAAAGAATTTCAATATTTATAAAAACAAGTTCAAAACTATATTCTTTTTGTTGATTTAGGATCGCACATATTTGAGCTTCAATTATATACATGAGCTTAGTTTTGTATAGAGATTTCAAAGTGTTTTAGTGAAAAATCAAAAAAGATTTTAAAACATTTCCCAGTATGAATTTTGACCCTCTTTGCCGGTCTTCCGTCTGGTCGACCGACATGCAAAGCTGATTACTCTGTTGGTCATCCGAGAGGTCCACCTATTATGCATGGACATGCACAAGTATAGCTTGTGCACGTCGGTCGACCGCCCAGTTGACTGCGTGTAAGGGCAATGTTCTCTGTCCTGCAAGACCGTTGCCAGCCGGATAGTATACAGTTAAGGACACATTCTGAATTTTGAACTTATTACAAAATTTTTAGAATGCTTAACTGACGAGCTGGGGTCCGTTATTATGGACAATTCGTCAAGGTATACCAAAGCGGTTTATTACATGATGTTTGATAAACTTGATCATATCGGACGTCTTTACTTCCTTTAGAGGGATAGCTTCTACCCATTTTGAGCAGTAATCAGTTATAGCTAAAATAAATCGATGTCCTTTGGATGTTAATGGGTTGATAGGTCCGATGATATTCATTCCCCACATCTCAAACGGCCATGAAGAAGGTATTGGATGAAGATGTCCTGGTGTATGATGTCTGAAGTCACTATGAATCAGACAAGCATAACACCGTCTAGCGCAGGTGGTGTCGTCAGAGATCATCTTCAGCCAGTAGTAGCCAAGTATTCAGAGTCAATCCCCTAGTTTGGGTTCGGATTGGTGAGTCCCACACATACCATTGTGAGCTTTCCTAAGTGCGTCCTATGCCTCTTTGTGTGAAAGATAGCGAAGTAGGATTCAATCATACAATAGACGATAAAATATTCATGTGATCGAGTTGTAATAGAATCGAGGAGCTTTCCTTTTGATTGTAGTCGCCTCTTAGGATCGCCACACGGTATGCTGTATAAGACGAAGTCAATGAATGATAATCATCAATCCCTAAGTCTTGGACTTATTGAAGTGATTGAATCAAACCTGTGCACAGAAAAGAGAAGTTTAGAAATAGATTAAAAAAGTGCGAGATGGCTCAATTTTACCGCTATTGCAAGTGGCTATGAGAGTCGTGATCCACAAGTAGAGACTACGATAGAAGCATTTAGGAAAGTTCTTTCTAAGTTACTAAGATCTATTAAAGTATTTCTTCTTAGTTTTTAAAGAAAAAAGTATTAGAAGTTAGAAGAAGATAAGAAAGTGTTGGTGGTTTCAAAAGAAAGGAAAAACTAAGTTAAGAAGGAAAAAAAAAAGAGAAAGAAGAAGTGTTGAAATCTAAACTAAGAAATACAGAAAGAAAGAACTAAATAATACATTCTTACCTTCTTGAAGCTTACTTTACCTCTGATCCATATCGACGATTTACCTTGGCTTGAAGGCAATCATAGCAGGGTATATAGGATCTTTCTGATTCTTATCGATCTATCAAATGAAAGTGCAAGAAGAAATTAAAAGCAGAAAAGAATACTAACTATTAGAAACAGATGTCCATGACCATAAGACATCAGTGGCACTTGCAAGAGGAATACATAATCGAGGCTATCAGATTTATTTGGATTAAAATCAAGTAAGGAAGGTAAATAAGAAAAAGAATAAATGTAAACTTTAATTTAAGTTTAAAAATGATGATAGAAAGGAAAGAACATTACATTAGTGCCACTCTCAACAAAACTCTCTCTTTTTAACATGAATTTTAGTCTAACCCTAGTTTACAAAGACACTAAATATTACAGTAAAAAGAGAAACAAGAACCTAAGTTAAACTAAAGAAAAATCAGCTAGGGTGGTGCCCTTCTGCCTTCGAAAACGCAGGTATTTATAGGAGAAATGGGATAAGGAAGAGTGTACAAAGATAGGTGGAGCAAATGCTCCCCAACTACTTCAATATAGCTGTGAAACCATGACTTTTGCCGCATTTGTGCCCCCAGAATCTGGCCATTGGGCCAGATCCTCAAAGTTGTGGTTCGTTGATCTTCAAGGCGCTTTTATCTTCAATAAGATTTTCCTTTTGAGCTCTAAATTTGACGATATCTCTTTTGATCTTTAGCTTAACTAATTGAGTCTTCAAAAATACGTTTTAACTGATTTTTAACTAGGTTTATATTCTGTGATATACTCTGTCTTGAGATAAAATTGCTTCTAAACCTTTGGATTTAAATAAATCTTCATTAATTTGCTTAATCAAAAATTTCTATCTTTAAATCTCTCAATTTAATTGGATAAATCAGTCCATTTCATGTTTTCTTTATTAATTACCATACACACTATTAAACATTAAAATGAATTAAATAACAGAGTTTTATTACAAAATAAATGAGAAAATATGACATTAAATATGCAGTGCATGTGTACAATCACACTCCCACACCTATCTTTTGCTCCTCCTCGAGCAAAACAAATAAAATGCAAAATAGAGATAACCTAATTTAACTCACTTTTGTCGAAATCACTGTTGCACTTAGCACGTGCAATAAGCCATTAAACCTCTAGGTTATCCCTAGAGGACGAGTTTGTCTCGTGAAGATGATTTTCAGTGAATTACACTCATAAATATCATAAAGAAAGAGAAACGAAATGTTAGTATTTTGAAAACGCATTTTGATAAAAAGAAAACAAATTTGAAGTATTCTTTACAAAAATTCAAGTTATCTATAAGTTATTAGAAAATCAAACTTTTCATTTCTAAACTTAGCCTCTATTTAAAAACTTGTTATCAATGAAGGTAAAGATTAAAACTGTATTTCTCATTTAGTTTATTATTTTATCCTAAGTCATATGCACATTCGTGATTGTGAATATATGACTTGAAATTCTTCAACTCTAACTCTTAGGCCTTCTTTTTACATATTTTTTGTGGTAATATCCATTAGTTCTATTAGGCTTCTAATTTTCTCATATAACGAGCGTTAGGTCGGTGACTCTCAAACCAGACGGTCTTAGGGCATTGAGTGAGAAAACAAGACTTTAAAGCCTCGAGCAAACTAAAGCAGAAAATTTAGAGTTTTTATTTGTAATATTGACCACTTTTAGGTATGAATACTTATGTTTTATGAGGCATAAAATATCCAACTTAATCAGAGGATTTTTAATATATATATTTATATATAATCTTTGTATTTAAACCCTAAGTGTGTAAGTGTATAAAGTATCATATATCATCAAGGTAAAAATCAAGACTAAATTAATATTTAATTTTTATTCCTAACCCTAGAAATAAACAAATAATTTTATTTTGAACAAGTATAATCTAGCCTAAGTTAGGATAGATCTTAGACCTAGAAGACTCCTAATTAGTTAGATTGTCCACGATAGGTATATTGCAGCAATCTGAACACAAGTTAATTAGCTAGGTAGGGGCAAGATCAGGGGGAGGTATCCGTGCCTGAGCAACGAGCCTAATTATGACAAATCACTATTCTTCGAGGTTTATCCGCTCAATCTCTAACTTTTGACACTGACTTGGCCTGAGTCAAACTCTAATAACTTCCCCCTTAGGTCAATCTCCTAATGATCCTGAGATGTCCCTAGGGTCAACGTCTACTCAGTTTAGTTAGGCTGGGTTAGTGAGTGAGGAGATAGTTTTTGGTCTAAGGAAGGATAATGACTTCCCCACCTTATCTTTTCAAGGATATGCCTTTAATCGATTTAGTGCAACGTGTACATGTATATGAAAAGCAACACTTAAGTAATATAAACAATTCAAAAATATTCCTATATTACATGCTATGCGCACATACTTTTTTCAGCACTCTTCAACAGTAAAAAAAAATGTAACGAATTAAACAAGTCCTAAAATGCAATGTCTAATCATTTTTTAGCAATAACAAATAATGTTTTACTGTTAAGGTTAGAATAGCATACAAAATATAGTAAAAAGAAAAACTAAAGGTTCAGAAGTTATATCTTGCAGAGCAGAAGAACCTGTAAGAAAACTAAATTAGTAGTTCTACTAACTGTCGCGCAAACGCGACTTTTGCACTGTTTCCACGGAGAATTGTATCCCCCTGTACTCTACTTTATTAAGTAGAGCATAGGGCAATATGTACTCCACTGCAGGTGTTAATTTTCTAAAATTTGCCTCTGCACACTAAAACAGAGAAGAAAGAAGTTAACAAAGTAAATAAAAAAAAAAACTTATCTCCCTCCCCAACAACGGGGCTAAAAATTTGATTTAGTCAAACCAGTGTAAAGAAAAAAGAAGTTTAGAAATAGATTAAGAAAGTGTAAGGTTGCTCAATTCTACCGCTATAGCAAGTGGCTATACAGGTTGTGACCCACAAGAAGGGACTGCAGTGGAAGCGTTTAGGTAAGTTCTTTCTATGTAACTAAGACCAGTTAAAGTATTTCTTCTTAGTTTTTAAAGAAAAGAAAAGTAAAAGTATTAGAAGTTTGAAAAAGAAGAAGATAGTATGGTGTTGGTGGTTTCAAAAGAAAGGAAAAACTAAGTTAAAGAAAGAAAGAAGAAAAAAGTATTAAATTCTAAACTAAAAAAATAAAGAAAGAACTAAAGAATACATACTTACATCCTTGAAGCTTGCTTTACCTCTGATCCATATCGATGACTTACCTTGGTTTGAAGGTGATCATAGCATGGCATATAGGATCTTTCCCATTCCTATCGATCTATCAAACGAAAAAATCTAGCCTAAGTTAACCAGCCAGGTAGGGTAAGATCAGTGAGAGGTATGAGTGCCTGAGCAATAGGCCTAATTGTGTCAAACCACTGTTCTTCGAGGTTTCGCCTCTCAGTCCCAAACCTTTGGCACCAATTTGCCTTGAGCCAAACTATAAAAACTTTCCCCTTAAGTCAATCTCCTAATGAGCCCAAGATGCCCCTAGGGCCAATGTTTACTAAGTTTTAATTAGGCTGGGTTAATAAGGAGACAGCTTTGGGTTAAGGAAGGGTAATGACTTCCCCACCTTACATTGTTTAAGGATAGGCCCTTAATCATTTAAGTGCAACATGTACATGTATATGAAAAGCAACACTTAAGCAATATAAAGTATTCAAACGTGTTTCTATACTACATATTATACACACATAACTTTTGTCCAACACTCTTCAACAGTAAAAAAAAAATGTAACGAATTAAACAAGTCCTAAAATGCAATGTCTAATCATTTTTTTAGCAATTATAAATAATGTTTTACTGTTGAGGTTAAAAAAGTGTGCAAAATATAGTAAAAAGAAAAACTAAAGACTTAGAAGTTGTATCTTGCACTTAGAAGAACCTGCAAGAAGACTCAATTAGTAGTTCTACTAAATTGCCGAGCAAACGCGGCTTTTGTAGTGTTTTCAGGCAAAATAGTATCCCCCTGTGCTCTGATTTCTTGAGCAGAGGCATAGGGCAGCATGTACTCCACTGCAGCTATTAGTTTCCTAAAATTTTCTCTGCGCACTAAAATAGAGAAGAAAAAAGTTAACCAATTAAGTAAATCAAAAATAAAACTTATCGCCCCTCCCTGGCAATGACACCAAAAATTTAATTGAGTCAAATCTACGCGCAGAAAAGAGAAGTTCAGAAATAGATTAAGAAAGTGCGAGATTGCTCAATTTTACCGCTATTGCAAGTGGCTATGCGAGTCATGATTCACAAGGAGAGATAGCTATAGAAGTGTTTAAATAAGTTCTTTCTAAGTTACTAAGATCGGTTAGAGTATTTCTTCTTAGTTTTTAAAGAAAAGAAAAGTAAAAATGTTAAAACTTAGAAGAAGAAGATAGGATGGTGTTGGAGGTTTCAAAAGAAAGGAAAAACTAAGTTAAGAGAAAAAAAGAGAAAAAAAGTATTGAATTCTAAATTAAAAAAATAAAGAAAGAAAGAACTAAAGAATACTTACTTACCTCCTTGAAGCTTGCTTTACCTCTGATCTGCACCGGCAACTTATCGTGGCTTGAAGGCAATCATAGCATGGCATATAGGATCTTTTCCATTCCTAATCAATCTATTAAACGAATGTGCAAGTAGAAAATGAAAGCAGAAAAGAATACTAACTTCTAAATATAGATGTCCATCACCATAAGCCATCAGTGGTACTTGCAAGGGCAATGCATAATTGAGGCTATCGGATTTACCTGGATTACAATCAAGCAAGTAAGGTAAATAAGAAAAAGAATAAAAAGTAAACTTTGATTTAGATTGAAAAACGATAAAAGAATGATAAGAACATTATATTGGTGTCATGCTCAACATAATTCTCTCTATATTTAACATGAATCTCAGTCTAACCCTAGTTTACAAATAAACTAAAAAATTGCATCAAAAAGAGAAACAAAAAGTTAAATTAAAGTAAAGAAAAATCTTAATTTTAAGTCTATGCTAGAGTGGTGCCCTTCTGCCTTTGAAAATGCAAGTATTTATAGGAGAAAAGGGATTAGGGAGAGTGTACGAAGATAGGGGGAGCAAATGCTCCCCTAACTGCTTCAACAAAGCTGTCCTAATGTGGATTTTGCCACGTTTGTACGGCCAGGTGAAAAATACACGTAGAGGGGGGTGAATAGTTATAGTTCTATGATAAATAATATGAAATTAAAACTTTTACACTAACACACAATGTATAATCAAGAGTGAGTCAAAATTTCCCGTGAACGGCTCTGAACTTCTCCTCACGATTCCTCTAAATTATTAGTTGAGGTGCTTCAATGGCTTTCTTGGTTAAATATTAGTGTGAGCACACAAACAATATTTAACATGTATGAATATGAGTAATAATAACAATGCAAGATATAAGTTAAGAGATAGAGAGATCCTAACGCAAATACAAGGATATGTTTCGAGATTCGAGCCACTACTCTACATTCTTGTCTTCACACAGAAGGATTTTCACTATGTCCACTAAGGACCTTCCACAAAGAGACCACTACTGAGAAATTACAACTTACAATCCTAAGTATACAACACCAGCTCTCTCATACCTCTACACAAGAGGGTAGGCACAAAGCCAAGCACAGAGCAAAAAAAGATTATAACTTGGTGATCACAACAATCATAACCTGGTGACCACAAACATCATAAACACAACACCTCTTATAATACAAGAACCTAGAGGATACATTTGCAATGAAGAGCTCAAGTATGTGAGTGAACAAAGTTTTTGAAAAAGAAAACACAAAGAAGACTCTTAGGAAAAACTCTAGAAATGATATCGAAATTTAGAATAAGTAACTCTAATCCCAAAACTTGTTTTCTTTTGATTTTCCAAAACTTTGAAATAAAATAAAGATACTGATTTTGAAGCTCAAAAACTTGTTTAAAAACTTGATGTAAAAACTCTGTAGAACATGGAAAATATTGCTCTTAAAAATCTTATAACAAACTGGTCAAGATAACCCATATATATAAGGGTTCAAAAAACAAGCCATTGGGGCTCAGAACCGGCTAAACTAGCCGCCAGTTGATCGCAAACGGTTAGATTTTTGACCGATAGGATTGTCGGTCGATCGCCCCCAAGGCACGGAGAGTTTTAACTCTGTCGATTGACCGCTCCTACCGGAGAGTTGGGTGAGCCAGTCGGTCGACCGATCCTTACTACGGGCATGTGCACATTTTCTGTGGACATCAGTCGACCGCTCAGTCGATCGAGGCAGCCTTCGGTCGACCGGCCGGTCTGCCATAAGCAGCCCAAACACCCAATTTATAGGTTTAAAAACCAACTTCAAAAACTCATTATAATTCAATTAAATCCCAATAAATTCCACAAAAATATGTTCTTATAAGTACTTTGAAGTACAAAAATGTGTGATAAAAAATCAACACATATTACAAACATGTGAACTATGTTTGAGGTAAAAAAATTAAAGCTTATATCAAAAACTATATTTTTCAAAAACAAAACTTTGAAATGGAAATGTGATTTTTTTCAAACTCGTATAAATACAAAAATAAGATATTGAAACACATTTGAAGCATCATGTGTATGAATAGAATCTAATGCACATAGTAAATGATATATACTTATTTTTGACAATAAATACTAAAATAAATTTTGATAAAAACAAAACTTAAACATATGAACTATATACATTAAAATAAGTTTTTCTAAACAAATATGAACCATCAATGTATATGGATAAAATCCAATATACATATAAACTATGCAAACTTGTTTTGATGAATTCAATTCATTAAAATAGAGGATGTATACTTAATAATCCGAAACTCAAAACCCATAAAACATATGTATGCATATGAATATGCATAAAACATATAAGCATGTATAAACTAATCATTTAAACATATGTATACGGTTTTGAAACTAAAAATAGTTAAACCGAAACCAATAAACTTGTGTATGTGTATACATGAGCATTTTAATACTATTCTATCCTGACACAAGATCTAAACAAAACATCTAAACAAACATAGATACAAGTCTTATTGTAGATCTTCTACAAGATAACTCGATCCAAACATGATCCAAAGAGCTTAACTCCATCTCGAGTACATGATGCGATCTCAAAGCGCAAGCTCTTGAATTAACATGCGATAGCTTATTTTTGAAGTCTATTATTGAAGTTAAACACCAATAATGATCTTGACCTATATCTGAAACTTAATAAACACAAGATCATTAGTACTATAACTACATGAGTTAATCATCATAAAACTAGAATGGATGGCCTTTGGGCCAACAATCTTCCTCTTTTTGATGATGACAAAACTCATAGAGTTATATATGCATGGATTAAAGATAAGCTTCATAGAAGCTCTTTTTAACTCATGCATAGCATAAAACAAATATAAACATATAGATAGTAAATTAAGCACTGATACCAATAAAATCAGATACTGATAGAATGGATATATGCAATAAGAACTTTGGATATGAAAACAATAAAAACATATATATACATAAACACAAATAAACATGCATATATAAACTAAATCATTCTCCCCCTTTTTATCAATCATCAATAAAGGGGCAAAGTACCAATTGAAATAAAAACAACATAAATAAAAAGAAAATTATACCAATTGAAAATAAATAATTCATAAAATTAATCTTTTTAATTTCTAAACCATTTTGCAATATAGATACCAATTGTAAACAGTTGATACCAATATGAAAATTATAAGTATTTTCTAAAACAAAATATTTTCTCAAAAAGAGTGGGAGTAAGATACCAATTGAAAATAAAATCAAGAATTTTTCTCCCACTTTTTGAAAAAAAAAAAACAAATGCATAAGATTATAAAAGATGCCAATTAATATTTTTGAACTAAATCAAGCTTGGTATAAAACTTTGTGCTACAAAAGATATATGTATAAATATTTTTAATCTAGCACAAGAAATCATATATATGTATGTATGATCAGAGCAATTGGAATATGGTGCACACATAAATAAGAAAATATGAGTGTACAAAAATAAAAATATCATTAAGAATAATGTATAACTCAAATCATCCAACCTATCATACACAGGTTTAAAAAATAGTTATTAAAGATCATACAAGGCATGGTCGCCCAACTAACTTCCCTTGAAGGGTAGAAGTTTTCAAAAATATTTATTTTGAACATAGTTTTGTATATATTGAAAGCAACACCAATGTGAAGAACAAAGAACTAGTTTAGAAAAATTTTGAAAACTAAACGAATTCCTTCAAGTAAGGAATAAAACATAAATATATCTCCCATGAAAATATGCTAAATAGATAAAAATTAACGCTCAAAGAACTATGAGCGCATAGATTCTCATGAATCCAAAATCATGAGCAAACAAGATATAGAGTGCATAAAAATCGTGTAAGAAACTTATACATTGAGATAAGACAATGAAGCTCAAATCATCAAAACACATGAAACTCCTTTTTTATGAACATGAAACCATAAAAAAATTCTATTTTTATCAAAACTATTGAAGATATATAAACTTTAAGGTATACGTATGTTTTGTTAAAACTCAAAATACATATTTATCCAAACATGAATTGAGTCCACAAAAGAGTAAAAGGCATGTAATGCAAGTAACTCAAGAATACGACATGTATATCATAAAGTTTTAACAAAATTTACACATACATGAAGCTAAGAACATTTTCATGAAAACATGTAAATGTGTGATGTAAAAACAAATAGAGGAGTACATGTATAATGCAAGAATCATCAAATTAGGTTATACAAGTACATATAATGAGTATATATGAACAATAAAGCATCTAAATATAAGAATAAAGTGTAGCTCATTAATTGTACAAGTATAAACACAACTTTTAATAAAAATTGCATCTAACCAAGTAATCAAAGAATGATATGCATCCAAAACATTAAATAATCAAATATGATCATTAGCATAAATGCAAGTATTATTAATACAAGGATATACACAATACCTAAACTATAGTGAGATAATAAAGGATATGGATTCATATAAGCATGGATGTATCTCAAAAACTATATATGTATATCACAAGTCAAATAATCATTGCATTTGAGCATGAAAACTATGATATGCTAAAACTATACAATTTAAAAACATGAAAGTATATAAACATGAACAAAGTAAGATGGATAGAGATAGTTACCAAATCGAATGAACTAGTCTTTATATCTCTAAAATATGGTGGTCCTCCCACCAAAACATCCTTGATAGCGATACATCTAATGTAATGTCCATCAACATCAAACGCATCCACCACCAAGGCACCAATACTCTCACGTCTTGTAAGAGCCCAAACCTACATCAAAAAAAAAAAATAGGAATGAATTTTGGTAGCCAAATTTTTTGGGTCCATGGGGGTTAGTACCACTCCTAACCCAAACATATTTACATGCGAAATTTAAATCATATATTCTATCATAACAAAATTTTACAAGGTGACCCTTACGACTACAATATGTACAAGTGTACACTCTAGCATATATGGTGTCATGTGTTTAAACATGAGAAGTATATGTATGCTGTGAATGGTATGCATGCAAATGTGAAGCATATTTCTTGCGAAACATGGGTTCCAATCTCTTGTTGTTCATGGCACATCGGCTCAAAGTGAAACCCAAATATTCTACACTCTTCTTCAAAACATAAATATCATTCTCAATAATAGAAGAAGACGTAGAGCATGCATGAGAAACAATATTCTTTTCAGAAGTAGATGAAGCATTAGTAGCATGACAAACATGGGAAGCTAAATCATTCTTCAAAGAAACTTTTTCTTTGGAAACACAATCTAATTCCTTGGGAATCAAAACTATTTTGCTTTTCAAAGAATTATTTTCTTTTAAAACAAAATCAAGTTTTGAAGATAAAACATTATTTTTCTTCAAAATAATATCCAGTTCATTTTTATTTTTCAAAAAAACTCATTTTCATTTAAAACAAGATCAAGTTGAGTTTTCAAGGAATCCCTTTGGCTTGAAATCTCAACCTTCACTTTCAAAACCAAATCGAGCTTTGAAAATAATATTTTATTTTCCTTCTTTAAATCAAAACTCTTGTTTTTCAAAACTTTATATTTTGAAAGTAATTTTTCACAAAACATAGAAAGCTCTTCATTCAAAGCATGGGCATTCATGCTACTATCATGATCATTAGAAGAGCTAGCACAATCATTAAGATGAGATTATGAAGTTAACTTAAGGGAGTCATTCCCTTAGACCATATAGCATGCTTCGCCAGACTCATCTCCTATGGGTTCTCTCTCCACATTGTTTGAAGTTTGTTACTTGTGAGAGATCAAAGTGTTCCACACTGCAAAAATAGAATCACAATGAGAAACTATAGATAAATATTCTTTACTTAGTGTATGCATAAGTGCCTCCATGGCTTGTGCATTAGCCGTTAAATACTTGCCATTATCAATAAAAGATTTCTTTGTAGTGGCAAGATACACATGCAATCCTAGGACTAAGGTAAACACTCATCTTTAATATCCATATATCAATGTTAGAAACATCAAATATGGGTGGTGCAAGGTAATCCATTAGTGTAAACTATAATGTGTACAAAATAAATAACTAGATTAGCAAAACGGATCACACTCATAGGTGGTTAAACCAAATATCAGGAGCCCTAGCTCTGATACCAATTCAAAAATACACCTAGAGGGAGGTGAATAGGTGTAGTGTTGATCTATATGAAAAATAATGTGAAATTAAAACTTTTACACTAACACACAATGTATAACCAAGAGTGAGTCTAAATTTCCTGTGAAGGGCTTTGAAACTTCTCTTCATGATTCCTCTAAATTATGAGTTGGGATGCTTCAATAGCTCTCTTGGTTGAATACTACTGTGAGAACACAAACAATATCTAGCATATATGAATACGAGCAATAATAACAATACAAGATATAAAGAAAGTAGAGAGTTGAGAGATCCAAGTGCAAACACAAGAATATATTTTGATGTTCGAGCCACTGCTCTACGTCGCCACCTTCACACAGAAGAATTTCCACTATGTCCTTTAAGGACCTTGCACAAAGGGACCTCCACCGAGGAATTACAACTTACAATCCGGAGTATACAACTCCAACTCTCTCACACCTCTGCACAAGAGGGTAGGCATAAAGCCAAGTATAAAATAAAGAAAGATTACAAATTGGTGATCACAAAGATCACAAACACAGCACCTCTCACAATACAACATTTTAGATGATACATTTGCAATGAAGAGCTAAAGTATATGAGTGAACAAAGTTTTTGGAAAAGAAAACACAAAGAAAACTCTTGGGAAAAACTCTAGAAATGATATAGAAATTTAAAACAAGAAACTTGAATCCCAAAACTTATTTTCTTTTGATTTTTCAAAACTTTAAAATAAAATAAAGATATTTATTTTGAAGCTCAAAAACTTATTAAAAACTTGTTGTAAAAACTCTATAGAAGATGGGAAATATTATTCCCAAAATTCTTATGACAAACTGGCCAAGAGAACCCTTATATATAGGGGTTCAAAAAATTAGCTGTTGGGGCTCAGAACCAGCCAACTGGCCTGTCAGTCGACTGGTCAACGATCAAAATTCTGACCGTTGGACCGACCCCTACCTGAGAGTTAGGTGAGCCATCGGTCGACAATTCAGTCAACCGGTCCTTGCTATGGTTGATCGGTCAGTCGATTGATCAAGGCTCTGGGCATGTGCACATTTTTATGCACGTCTGATCGACCGAGCCAGCCTTGGTCGACCAGTCGGTCGGTCATAAGCAACCCATACACCCAATTTATAGGATTTAAAAACCAACTTCAAAAATCCATAAAAATTCAATTAAATCCCAATAAATTTCACAAAAATAAGTTCATATAAATACTATGAAGTACAAATGTATGTGATCAAAAATCATCACATATTACGAACATGCGAACAATTTTTGAGGTAAAGAATTAAAGCTTAAACCAAAAACTGTATTTTTCCAAAACCAAATTTTGAAATAAAAATCAGATTTTTCTTAACTTGTATAAACACAAAAATAAGATATTGAAACACATTTGAAGCATAGTATGTATGGATAGAATCCGATACATATAGTAAATGATATATACTTATTTTTGACAATAAATACTAAAATAAGTTTTGATAAAAATAAAACTTAAGCATATGAATTAGATACATCAAAATAAATTTTTCAAAGCATATATGAACCATCAATGTATGTTAATGATACAATACACATATAAACTATGTAAACTTGTTTTGATGAAATTTATGCATGAAAATGGAAGTTGTATACATGATAATCCGAAATTCAAAACCCATAAAACATATGTATGCATATGGATTTGCATAAAACATATAAGCATGTATAAACTAAAACATGCATATATAAACTAATCATTTAAACACATGTATATGGTTTTGAAACTAAAAATGGTTAAACTGAAACCAATAAACTTGTGTTTATATATACTTGAGCATTTCAATACTATTCTATCCTTACATAAGATCTAAACAAAGATCTAAATAAACTTAGATACAAGTCTTCTTGTAGACCTTCTCCAAGACGCTCGATCCAAACATGATCCAAAAAGCTTGACTCCATGTCGTGTACTTGATGCGATCTTGAAGCACGAGCTCTTGAATTAACACGTGGTAGCTTTGAATCTTGACTTCAAGTCTACTGTTGAAGCTAAACGCCAATAATAATCTTGGCCTATATCTAAAACTTAATAAACACATAATCATTAGTACTATAACTAAATGAGTTAATTATTATCAAAACTAGAGTGATGAGCCTTTAGGCCAACACCATGATCTGGCTATTGGGCCAGATCCTGGAAGCCGTGGTCCGTTGATCTTCAGCACACTTTTATCTTCAATTAGATTTTCAGTTTTGAGCACCAAATTAGATGATATCTCCTTTGATTTTTAGCTTAACCAATTGGGTCTTCAAAAATCCATTTTTAACTAATTTTTAACTGGGATAATCTTCTCTGATATACTTTGTCTTCAAATAGAATTGCTTCTAAACCTCTGCATTTGAGTAGATCTTCATTGATTTGCTTGAGCTAAAAATCTTATCATTAAATCTCTGGATTTAATTGGATAAACTAATCTATTTTTCTTTTTTCTTCATTAATTACCCTGCACACCATTAGACATTAAAATAAATTAAATAACAAAGTTTTATTATAAAATAAAAAAGAAAATGTGACACTAAATATGCAATGCACCTGCACAATCAAACCCCACACCTTTTTCTCGTCCTCGAGCAAAACAAATAAAAAATAAAATAGAGATAACCCAATCTAACTCACTTTCATAGGAATCATGGTTACACTGAGCACATGCAATAAGCCATTAAATCTTCTAGGTTATCTCTAGAAGATGAGTTTTGTCTCGTGAGGATTTTAAGTGAGTCACAATCATAAAATCAAAAAAGAAAGAGAAATTTTTTTTAGTATTTTGAAAATGCATTTTGTTACAGGGAAAGCATATTTGAAGTAATCTTTGCAGAAATTCAAATAATCTATAAGTTATAAGAAAATCAAACTTTTCATTCCTAAACTTAATCTCTATTCAAAAACTTATTATCAATCAAGGTAAAGATTAAAACTATATTTCTCATTTAGTCTACTATTTTACCTTAAGTCATGTACACCGTCATGACCGTGAATATTTGACATGAGATTCTTGAACTCTAACTCTTATGCCTTATTTTTACATATTTTTGGTCATAATATCTCTTAGTTCATTAGGCTTTCTAATTTGCCCATATAATAAGCCTTAGGTTGGTGACTCCCAAAGCGGACAGTCTTAGGGAGCTGGGTGAGAAAACACCCTAAGGACTTTAAGGATTCGAGCAAACCAGCCCACAAAACTAAGTGTTTTTATTTATAACATGGACAGCTTTTAAGCGTGAATACTTATGCTTTATAAGGCACAAATACCCAGCGCAATCAGAGATTTTTAATATATATATTTTTTCTCTCTTTTTATTTTTTATAAGGCATGAGAATCTTTATTTTAAACTCTAAGTGTGTAAGTGTATAAAGTAAACATATATCATCAGAGTAAAAATTAAGACTAAATTACTTTCTAATTTTCTTCCTAACCCTACAAATTAACAAATAATCTTAGTTTGACCAAGTATAAAAAATCCTAGTTATGATTCTCCTATTTCTTAAAATTAACTTCATTTATTTTACAAAAAATAGGTCAAAATATTGTTTGACTTTTCAAAAAGTTTTAAAGAAAAAATATTTTATATATATATATTAAAAGAAAACATATGTTATGTCAGAACCCTCCCCCACACCTATCCATGCATTATCCTTAATGTATGAATGAATGCATAAATACATGAAAAAGAAGAAAGGAAAGAAAAAATATTACCTCAAGGTGGTGAATTCGGTGGTGGTCTGATTGGGCCAAGCGTTGCTGCCCAGCCTAAGTAACAGGATTTTCAAGGAACCCACCTTTGATGACCTCTTTTCTATAGTTTTATCATCCCCTAGTTAATTAGAATAAGTAAGATCCTAACATGAAAATTATCCCCGTTTTATGACCAATCATGGAATATCATCTCGGAGTCATTATAGTCTATACCTTTGTCCAACAATAGAATATGACTTGGTGGAATGGTTAACTTGGGCTCAAGAATGGAAAGTTCGAGAACCAGTACTGACTCAAGAATATGACTTAAATTAAGTTTAGGCTCAAGAATCAGTTTTGATTCAAGAGTTGGTTCTAAATCAAAAAAATAAAAATTCACATTCTTTTTCAATCAAATGGAAAGTGACTTTCTAAAATAGGTGGTTCAAATTTGATTGAGTTTTTTATGTGCATACAGAAAATACAAAATTTTAGAACATAAGAATAGAATGTGCAAGTATTAATTGCTACCCGGATAGCAAGTGTCTATGTAGGTCGTGATCCACAAGGAGGGACTAGCGATGGAAGCTTTTTAGTAAGTTCTCTTTTAAGTTACAATCAATGATTAAAGATCTTCATTTAGTTCTTGAAACGAAAAAGAAAAATAAGTTACAGTTAAGTTAAGAAGAAAGTGGTAGATTAAGAAGGTGGAGAAAATAGAAAATAGATTTATACAAAGAAATTAAAAAGAGTGATAAAAGTGTTGGGAGATTGTGGTGCTGGTGATCTAAACTCAAAGTTAAAAGAAAAGAAAATTAAACCTAAAAGAAATACTTGCCCTTTTCCGATTTATTACTCACCTGGAATCCTTGCATGTTTTACCTTACTTCGGAGGAGATCAACACATAACTTATAAGATCGAGCTCAGTTCCCATTCGCATTATATCATCAAGATGAGCAAGAATGAAATGATACAGAATCTTGAGGAGGAGAACATCATCATGAAATATCGGTGGCACTCATACAAACATGGCCATACTGATACTTCTAGATTCACTTGGATATTCATCAAAACAAAAAGAGAAAAAGTAGAAAGAAGAAGAAGAACTTATAAACAAAGAAGAGCATAAATATGTTACCTTTTGTTGCTTGTAGAAATGATGGAAGAAAGGAGGAGGTTACATCGGTGTCACTCTCAACATAAGTCTCTCTTTCTTACTTACATGAATCTTAGTCTAACTTATGCTTACAAAAAAATAAAAATTACATAAACTGAAAATAAAGACCTACACTAAAAAGAATGAAAAACTGGCCTAAAAATCTATCTCTGCTTCATCGTCCCCTATAGTCTCTGAAAACCCAGAATTTATAGGCAAAAATCAAGTGAGGGAGAGCGTATGAAGATATGGGGAGCAAATGCTCCCCCAACTGATTCAACAAAGACATGAAAATACGACTTTGGCCGCATTTTTGCGGCCTGGGTGTGGCCAGGTGTCAACCCAGGGAGTACACATCACAGGTTTCGCGATATGGTTTTATCTTTCGCTGAATTTGTAGTTTTGGGTCCTCGATTTGACGAAACCTCCTTTGATTTTTGGCTTTAACCAATTGATTTATAAAGTCTTATTTTAACTGCTTGTTCAACTAGTTTTATCTTCTCTGATTTGCCTTGACCTTTGATCTGAATTAATTCTTAATTAAATCATAATTTTGATGGGCTTTTCGGCTCGTTTCTCTTCCCTCTTCTTAGTAATGGGCCTGCATATAAATTAGGTAATAAATAGGATTAAAATAGGGTTTATTATATAATAAATAAGAGAATGTGATAATGAATGTGCAGTATCAGCGACCGATAACACCCCTATACCTATCTTTGCTCGTCCTCGAGCAAAACAATAAAACTAAACCATGGATTATTAAACCACTTTCGTAGGTCACGCGATTGCACTGAGCATGTGCAACAAGCCTTTAAACCTCTAGGCTCTCCCTAGAGGATAAGTTTTATCTCGTGAAGGTTTTCAGTGGATTACGCTCACAAAATCCATAAAGAAAGAGAAATAAAGTGTTAGTATTTTGAAAATACATTTTTAAAGAGAAAAATATTTGAAGTATTATTGTAAGAATTAAGTAATTTATAAGTTATAGGAAAATCAAAATTTTCATTCTTAAGCTTAGTCTTTATTCAAAAACTTGTTATCAATCAAGACATAGAGTCAAACTGTATTTCTTATCTAGTCTATTATTTTACCCTAAGTTATATGCACCTTTGTGACCGTGAAATTTTGACTTGGGGTTCTTTAACTCTAACTCTTATGCCTTATTATATATTATTTTTTTCTTTTTTCTTTTTTCAATTCTAAGTGATATTATCGCTTTAGTTCTATTAAGCTTTCTAATCTGCCCATGTAACGAGACTTTAATCGGTGACTCTCAAACCAAACAGTTTAAGGGCACCGGATGAGAAAATACCCCAAGGACTTAAGAACTCGAGCAAACAAGGCCACAAAACTAAGAATTTTATTATATGAACCGCTTTTAGGCTTGAATATTTATGCTTTATGAGGCACGAATACCTAGCTTAATCAGAGGATTTTTATTTATATTTTTTCTTTTTTAATAAGGCATAAGAATCTTTGTTTTTGAACCCAAAGTGTGTAAGTATATAAAGCATGCATATATCATCATTAAAAAATCAAGGCTAAATTACTTTTTCAAATTTTCTTCTAAACCTTGAAAATCAAACAAATAATCTTATTTTGACCAAGTATATGAAATCCTAATTATGATTCTCCTTTCCTTAAAATTAACTTAATTATTTACAAACATATGTCAAAATATTGTTTCTATTTTCAAAAAGTTTTTAAAAGATAATTTTTTTTAATAATAAAAGAAAAACCTGAGTTATGTTAGAGCCCTCCCCCACACCTATCTTATGTATTGTCCTCAATGTATGAATTAATGCATAGATGCATGAAAAAGAAGAAAGGGAAGGAAAATATTACTTTATGGGGGTGGTTCCGGTGGTGGTCTGATTGGATCAAGCGTTGCTACCCAATCAAGATAATGTGGTGATTCATGGAACCCACGTTTATTGACCTCTTTTTTATTTACATATTTGCAGTCCCTAATGAATAGGATCAAGAAAGATTCTATCGTGAAACTTACTCTCTTTACATGATCAGTCTTAGAAAATCATCACGGAGTCATCATGGTTTATATCTATGTCCAAGAAAAGAATGTGACTTGGTGGAATGGTTGACTTGGACTCAAGAATGATAGATTCAGGAATTATTACTAACTCGAGAAAATCAACTTTGGGTTTGAGAGTCAGTTTGATTCATGAGTTGAGTCCAAGTCTAAGAATTGATATTCACATTCTTTTTCCATCAATGGAATCTGACTATCCAAAATTAGTGATTCTATTTCTAGATCTATTGGTGCAGGAATAAATGTTGGCTCAGAAAATTGGTCCAAATTGGGTAAGAATACTAGAGTCAACATAGATTCAAAGATGGAAACTAAATCACAAAGTTGGGGATCGGGTTCATATTTATAATCAAGTTCAGTCTCATTAAAATGAAAACTTGCCAATTCGTCAATGTGTTGATATTGGTCCAGTTCAACGTTTTGTTGTGAAATTAAATATTGGTCAAAGTCTTTAAGATATCATGTTCTTGGTTTTCATCAATCTGGCTAGAAGTTTTGACAATAGTCAAAGATTAGGTAGGGAGGGTTTCCTTATTCCTACGCATGTTTTCTAATCTACTAAGTCTTACTTCTATCATATCGAGTGGATCATTTTAGGATTGAATCATGGATTCCATACTCTTTTCTAAGTCGACATGTTCTTCTTGAAAAATAGAGCAAGGATCTGTGACTTGAAAATTTTGACGGGATTTTGAGTCTTCTAAAATTTAAATTCATCGCTCAAGCTCGTTTAAGGCTTCCATCCTCTTTTTCCAGCTAATTGATTCTTCTAATGGTTGTTCGGGAGAATGAGCATATGAAGCTGGATGTTGGTAGGGTGGTTGATAATATGACTCGGGGAGTTGTATTCCCATTAACTCTGTGAAGAGTAGTGATGATTATTCCAGTCTTGTTCATAGTAATGGGACTGAGACATGTATTGATTCGGATAAGATCAATCTGGTACACTAGGTTGGTTATGTTGGCCCAAAGGCCATTATCCCAGTTATTTTGATGATAACAAAACATATTTAGTTATGTATTTAATATTTTTGTTTAAAAGGATTTCAGGTTCAAGAACAGGTTTTTGACGGCTCCGCTAAAAGACTCACAAGTTTGGACGTCGCAAAAATGAAGATTCCTAAGCTATGCACAACTAGGATGCTTCGGGATCAAGATGATGATGTGAAGATCTAGACAAGATCAAGAAGACAAAGAAAACAAGATTTGTATTTTTATTTTTATTTTAGATATTTTGTCAAAGCTAGATATTAGAAGTAGAGCTATGGGATTATCACACACACACCTCTTAGTTAGGTTCATGGCTTCAAAAAGATTTTCAAATTCCATTTCCAACTTAGTTCTAAAGAGAACATATTTTGGAAATAAGATTTTTAGAAAAACAATAGTTTTGAAAAGACAATTTTATGAAAAAACAAGTTTTTATCAAAAGGATTTTTATCAAACTATTTTAACATGATAGAAGTATGACACATGCTCATACTCTATGTTTTTACAAGTTCCAAAATTTAACCCAAGTCCCAAAACCAAAAATCCAAAAATTTCTAGTTCTGGAAGTTCTATTTTTCAGAACTCACAGTAACCGGTCGACCGACCCGGTCGACCGATGTGCACAATACTGTGCACGTCTATATCAGTCGACCGACCCGGTCGACCGATGTACACTTGCTTTCACAGTAGTTTTCGGTCGACCGATCCGGTCGACCGATGAACCCCAACGGTCATATTTTGACCGTTGGCGGTCGACCGACCCGGTCGACCGGACTCTGTCAAAAGTTCTGACAGATCCAACAGCTATTTTTTCTGACTGATTTTCTTTTTGGGATTTGATTCCAACGAATCTCTTAGGATGTTTTTGACCCCTATAAATAGGTGGTCACTTCAGTTGATATGACTAACAATTTTAGAGCCATCAAGAATATTTTTACAAGAGATTTCTAAAGATTTCCAAGTTCTTCCTTTTAGACAAGATTTTCTCTCAAAAGCCAAAATTCCAATCACCCATCTTGAAGCCTACATCTCTACTTCTCTCTACCTTAGCACTACACAATCCCATATATCTACATCTACATATTTGGTTCTAGGATTGTGCTTAGTGAGCTTTTGTAAAGTGATCAAGTGTTGATCACTCTTTTCTTACTTGAGTGAAGTTGTAGAGGCATCGGCCTCAAGGCGAGCTAGTGTGCTCAAGGTGGTGTTGCGGCATCACGAGAGACGGACAAGTGTGTCCTTGTATTGTTGATCCAGTGGGATCCTCAATAGTGGAAATCCTTCAAGTGTGAAGGCGGGGACGTAGAGCGTGGCTCGAACCTCGGAAACAACTCCTTGTGTTTGCGTTTGATCAAATCTCTCTAAACTCTATCTCTTTATTACTTGCACTTTTATATTGTCTATTACTTGCAAGAATTTGTGTATTGTGCTAATTGTTAAGTTAATTTTTAAATTCCGCATTATTGCCATAATTCATATAGCCATCACCTATTCACCCCCTCTAGGTGATTTCAATTGGTATCAGAGCCTAACCCTACAACTTAGGTCTAACCACCTTAGGGAGATCCATATTTGGCTATATACATTTGTGTTGCATTTACAGTTGCTTGTGCATTCATGGCATCCATGGACTTTTCTAGCATTAAATCCCCACCCAAGTTTGATGGTTTAAACTTCCCCATTTGGAAGGTGAAATGAATCTCTTCCTTAAATCCCTAGGAGTTAGGGTAGCTAGGGCTATAACCAAAGATTTTATTGAACCCACTAGTGATGAGAGCACATGGTCCGAGGATACTTCCAAAGACTATGAGGCTAATGCTAGGGCACAATATGCATTGACCCAAGCATTAAATGAGGATGACCTTGCACGCATAATTAATTGTAAATCCGCATTTGAGGTTTGGAACATACTAATTGTAACTCATGAGGGAACGTCTCAAGTCAAGAGAGCCAAAGTTGACTTGCTACGTTCTCAATATGAGAACTTTTACATGTTTGATAATGAGAGCATTGATGATATGCTCACCCGTTTTACAAAAATAACTAATGCTCTTTCTTATTTAGGCGACAAGATTGATAATGATCAAAAGATAAGGAAGGTGATTAGAGCTCTTCCCAAAGCTTGGGAAGTCAAGGCGACCACACTCAAGGAGCTCAACGACAAAGAGGAGATGGACTTCTCCGGCTTCATCGGAAATCTCAAGACGCATGAGATGGAGATGAAAGTTAGAGAAGAGAGGGAGGCACCAAAGAAGAAGACGATTGCCTTCAAAGCCACTCCTACTACCATTGAGGAAGACGACTCATCCGAAGATTGCGATGAGGATTTCGTCATGCTCATCCGTAAGGTGGGCAAGATGTTTTACAAGAAGGGACGGCAAAGTAACTTCCGAAGAGGGAAGCCTCAAGGAAGGTACGAGAAGAAAAGAGAAGAACCCGGTCCTTGCTTTCATTGCAAGAAGATCGGTCACCTAATTGCCGATTGCCCCGCGCTACAAGCAACCACATCCAAGAATGGGCAAAGAAAGAAGAAAGCCTTGGCCGCTACATGGGATGACTCGGAGTCGGAATCCGAAGAGGAGCACGACGCCGCCAACATGTGCTTTATGGCACAAGGTGAGGATTCATCTAAGGTATGTCTAGAAACTTCCATTGATGATGATGATCTCACAATGGATGAACTTGCTCAATTTTTGAAGAATTGCAACATAGGTATGAGATTTCACAATCTCATAATAAGAAATTGAAAAAGAAAAATGATGCTTTGAAGAATAAACTTGAAATTTGTTTAAAAGAGAAAAATGAGTTATCTAGTTCTTTTGAAAAATTGAAAAATGATTTTGATAAGTATAAGGTAGCTAATAAAGGAAAAACCCCCATGATTTCTAATGATAAAAATGTTTTGTTGAAATTCAAAAACGTGTTGACTCTTTAGATAAAACTTTAAAGAAATGTGCATTTGATTTTAACAAGCTTGCATCTAAATTTCCTAAGGGAGTAGCCCAAGGGAAACATGTTCATCATAAACATGCTACACATAAACATGCACACACACATCACCATGCTTTTATGTACAATAGTGGTAGAATTTACATTTGCACACATTGTGGCCGCAAAGGCCATTTAGAAAAATTTTGTTATGCTAAGAATAATGTTAAGAATAAATTTGTTTGGGTTCGCCCGGATCTAACCCCAAAGGACCCACTAAGATTTGGGTACCAAAAGAGCCACCGAATTTAAATGATACAGGTATAGGTGGATCTACACCCTCCAAGACTTAGGAGGAGGTGGTGCCCGGGTGGTTGATGCATCGGAGCTTAAAGAACAAATCATGCATGCATCGCTATCGTGGAGGCACCTATTTTTGGAGATTGCCCGTAAATTGGTAACATCTCCATTTAAGAGTTTAATTTTGTATATACAATTGTTGTAGGATTGCTAGTTTAATTTTATGCCTCATTGATACATGATTAGTACAAACTTGCAACTCTATCATGATTGTATATGCCATGTTCAGTTTTTGTTTTGATTTTTAGTCATGTATACATATGTATAGAATTGATAGTTTGCTTTTGTACTCCATTGATATATGCTTGTATAGAACTACTTTTCTATCATGTTGTATATGTGCTTTGTGTTAACTTTTATATCTTTTGTTTCATGCCTTGTTTATTGTATGTCCACATGTATAGGTTATTATTTGTGATTATATACTTGTATACATATACACATTATTTTCATAAATAAAAAATAAACATTTGTAAAATTTCCTATTTAAACAAACACCTTAAAGATGGCAATTGCGCACCTCAACTCATTCAAGAGGAATCAAGAGGATGAAGTTCAGAACCCGTCACTGGGTATTCGGCTTCAACATCTTTAAAATCTTTGTTTAAATATGAAAATAAATTTAAAAAGGGATTGCATGAATTTTGATGTTGTAATAACTTAATGAAGATTTAAAACATGTTGGTGTATTCCTATATGTTTAATATATCATACTTATTTTGACTACAAATTATTTTAAAAATTTTTTTTTTTGGGTCTGTTGCTGATAACAGATTTCAGGCAAAGCCGGTCGACCGACCTATAAAGCCCCGGTCGACCGACTATGCCTGAGAAGAAATTTTTATTTCTTTTCTGTTATCGGTCGACCGACTATATGTCCCGGTCGACCGATCTTGCCTGCAGAGCTCTCGGGTTAAATCGGTCGACCGACCCGGTCGACCGCTCTTTATTTACAGAGCTCTCGGGTTGTTTCGGTCGACCGACCCGGTCGACCGATCGTCGAATTTTTGCCCTATAACTGTCTTTTCTCTTCACTTTTTCTCTCTCTCTCTCTCACTTCTCTCAGCGAACCGAAGACACCCAATTTCTCCCAAATTTTTTTTTCTCTCCAAACTCTCAACCAAATCCAAATCAATTAAAAACCCATCTCAATTTCCTCATTCTACTTCCAGATCTTCGATTTCAGGTTCATCCAACCACCAGATTCGGAGAATTTCAAGATTTTCAGTCTAGGGTTTTGGATTCTCTCAGTTAAGGTAAAAATCCATTTTTTGACTCTAATTTCCATTTCTTGCTTTGGAATCTATTATCTATTGTCATCAATCTAGGTTTCTAAGCATCTAGATCGTGCCCTAAACTTGATTACACCTAAAAATCCAATTTTTTCATCATGCCTAAACGTTCCAGATCTGAGAAGGGAAAGGAAGTTGCACAACCTTCCTCCCAAGCTCCTAGACCCATTCGCCCCTTTATAAATGATCTTGCAGCTGATAGATACTCCCATCTCTCCACTAGAAATATCAACTCAGGGAGATTTGTAGCTATTCAGGATTTTGAACATCTAGATATCCCTCAAATCTTGCAAAACAACAATCTAGTTGAGTTCTTAACCATCAAGGAACAAGTCTACACCTCCCTTGTTCCTTACTTTTATGCCAATTTTGAATTCGATGGAAATCGGATCACATCTAGGGTTTTAGGTAGGAACATTGACATTTCTATAGGTCGATTTGCTAGGATTCTGCATCTCTCCACTGGTGGAGCAGATGTGTATTCCCATGATTTGCATGACTTTTAATTCCCGGACGGTGAGTCTGCACTCACCGCCTCTACCTTGATCCACGGGGATGACAACCCCGGTCTAGTAAGGAATGAGGTTGTGAGTAGGTACACTCTCACTGCTCAGGTCCTTGCTAAGATTATTTTCTTCAACATTGTCCCCAAACATGGTGAGTATAGCCATGCTAGGGGTTGTGTTCCTTTGATTATCTTTTGCCTTCTTCGAGGCATTAAGGTAAACTTTCCTAGAGTCATAGCGTCTCATATGGGCTCTGATCAGATCCGTACTGCGGGTAGAAGCTTGCCCTACGGCATGCTTATTACCCATCTTCTTAGGGCTCTTGACTTTGATCTCTCCGCTGAAACTCCTTCCAATCCCCTGACCCACATCAATGGAGTTGTCCTGAAGATGATGGAAGCTCAGCTGCGTAGACACGCTCCTGTGCAACCACATCTTCCTCCTGCTGGTCCTGGCTCATCTTCAGCACCAGGATCTTCTTCTTCTGCAGCACCTGCATTTCCTCCTGAGTTACTGGCTCTTATCTCTTCGGAGGTCCGCTCTCAGATCGAGGCACATCAGGCCTGGGTCGAGCAGCGCGACGCAGCTATTCGTGCTGAGTTGGATGCTCGTTCAATTCAGGATGCTGCTTTTCGGGCGGAGGTCCGAAACGACATGTCATATTTTGCTGACTCCATGAGATTCGTGGACGTTCAGTTTCAGGCACTTTTCTCAAAATTTGACATGCTCGTTCCTGATCGTACTCCGACTGCTTGTCGACTTCCAGCCACCGGTCCTCCATTTCCTCCCAGAGCTCGCTCTTCTGTTCCACCACCGCGCACCAGAGTAGATGGCATGGATCCAGAGGAGGTTGCTTCTTCAGAGGAAGGTGGTGATGATGACGGAGACGGCGATGACGGTGATGATGGTGCTGAGGAGTGACCTCCCCTTTTGATGATGTCAAAAAGGGGGAGAGTTATTTTGAGAGAGATATTTTGTGATGTAGTATTTTATTTTGTGTTTGGACATGTAGTATTTTATTTGTGTTTGGACATGTATATTTTGCTTTGGTTATGTATTTTTAGTATGTGTTGTGGACATGGACATGGTTGTGTATCTCTTATTTATGTCATGTATGAACTCATTTCCTTCATCTATTCTATGACATGAGTATTTGGTATTATTTGTTGGCATGGAAATATGGTGTTTATCATTTACATATGTTTTTCTATATATGCATGTGTTGAGGGGAGCTTCATTTGAAGTCTCTACCCAAAATATGTTGTGATAACTACATATGTTTTGCCATCATCAAAAAGGGGGAGATTGTTGGCCCAAAGGCCATTATCCCAGTTATTTTGATGATAACAAAACATATTTAGTTATGTATTTAATATTTTTGTTTAAAAGGATTTCAGGTTCAAGAACAGGTTTTTGACGGCTCCGCTAAAAGACTCACAAGTTTGGACGTCGCAAAAATGAAGATTCCTAAGCTATGCACAACTAGGATGCTTCGGGATCAAGATGATGATGTGAAGATCTAGACAAGATCAAGAAGACAAAGAAAACAAGATTTGTATTTGTATTTTTATTTTAGATATTTTGTCAAAGCTAGATATTAGAAGTAGAGCTATGGGATTATCACACACACACCTCTTAGTTAGGTTCATGGCTTCAAAAAGATTTTCAAATTCCATTTCCAACTTAGTTCTAAAGAGAACATATTTTGGAAATAAGTTTTTTAGAAAAACAATAGTTTTGAAAAGACAATTTTATGGAAAAACAAGTTTTTATCAAAAGGATTTTTATCAAACTATTTTAACATGATAGAAGTATGACACATGCTCATACTCTATGTTTTTACAAGTTCCAAAATTTAACCCAAGTCCCAAAACCAAAAACCCAAAAATTTCTGGTTTTGGAAGTTCTGTTTTTCAGAACTCACAGTAACCGGTCGACCGACCCGGTCGACCGATGTGCACAATACTGTGCACGTCTATATCAGTCGACCGACCTGGTCGACCGATGTACACTTGCTTTCACAGGAGTTTTCGGTCGACCGATCCGGTCGACCGATGAACCCCAATGGTCATATTTTTCACCGTTGGCGGTCGACCGACCCGGTCGACCGGACTCTGTCAAAAGTTCTGACAGATCCAACAGCTATTTTTTCTGACTGATTTTCTTTTTGGGATTTGATTCCAACGAATCTCTTAGGATGTTTTTGACCCCTATAAATAGGTGGTCACTTCAGTTGATATGACTAACAATTTTTACAGCCATCAAGAATATTTTTACAAGAGATTTCTAAAGATTTCCAAGTTCTTCCTTTTAGACAAGATTTTCTCTCAAAAGCCAAAATTCCAATCACCCATCTTGAAGCCTACATCTCTACTTCTCTCTACCTTAGCACTACACAATCCCATATATCTACGTCTACATATTTGGTTCTAGGATTGTGCTTAGTGAGCTTTTGTAAAGTGATCAAGTGTTGATCACTCTTTTCTTACTTGAGTGAAGTTGTAGAGGCATCGGCCTCAAGGCGAGCTAGTGTGCTCAAGGTAGTGTTGCGGCATCACGAGAGACGGACAAGTGTGTCCTTGTATTGTTGATCCAGTGGGATCCTCAATAGTGGAAATCTTTCAAGTGTGAAGGCGGGGACGTAGAGCGTGGCTCGAACCTCGGAAACAACTCCTTGTGTTTGCGTTTGATCAAATCTCTCTAAACTCTATCTCTTTATTACTTGCACTTTATATTGTCTATTACTTGCAAGAATTTGTGTATTGTGCTAATTGTTAAGTTAATTTTTAAATTCCGCATTATTGCCATAATTCATATAGCCATCACCTATTCACCCCCCCCTCTAGGTGATTTCAGGTTAAAGTTATGATATGCCGTGTTGATAATATCCAAAAAAAGGTCGGGGTGTAACATGGATTACCATTAAAATTGGAAAAATTATTGTTATGAGCCATATCACATAAGAAATGTCAAAATCAAACAAAGAACAACAAACAAATAAACAAACAAAAAAATCTAATCCTTAGTTAAGGTAAACTTTAGTCCTAGACGACTCCTAACTGGTTAGACTGTCCACGGGGGGTATATTACTGAATCTGACCACAATTTAATCGGCCAGGTAGGGGCAAGATTGGTGGGAGGTATCTGTGCTTAGCAACATGCCTAATTATGCCAAACCACCAGCCTTCAGGGTTTCTCCCCTTAATCCCCAACCTTAGACACTGATTTGATAAGAGTCAAATTCTAATCAACTTCCCTCTTAAGTCAGTCTCCTATTTGAGTCTGACATGTCCCTAGGGCCAATGTCTACTCAGTTTTAATTAGACTTAGGTTAGTGAGTGAGGAGATTGTTTGTTGGCTAAAGGAGGGTAATGACTTCCCCACCTTATCTTGTTTATAGGACACACTCTTAAATCAATTTAGTGCAATGTGTACATGAAAAGCAACACTTAAGTAATGTAAATAATTCAAAAGTGTTCCTATACTACATACTATGCACAGATACCTTTACTCTAGCACTATTGAACAATAATATAAAATGTAAACGAATTAGACACGTGCCTAAATGAAAAGTCTAAACTATTTTTAGCATTTAACAAACATCATTTTACTGTTGAGGTTAGCCAGTATGTACAGTGAGTTAAACAAGAAAATAAATTGCTGCAAAAATTTAGCTTTGTAATTCAGCTAACTTGCAGAAATACAGGTTAGTAGTTCACTCAGACTGCCACTGGAATGTAGCAAATCTAATGGCTTCTGGGCTCTGCTTCCTTAAGCAGAGTCCAGGGTCGCAAAAATTGTTGACCTAAAGGCCCATCACTCTAGTTTTGATGATGATTAACTCATGTAGTTATAGTTACTAATGATCTTGTATTTATATTGTTTCAGTTATTGATCAAGATATTAGTAGGTGCTTAGCTACAACAAAGGAGTTTTTGGAGCTAACACATGTAGATTCAAGAGCTCGCGTGTTAAGATCGTATCTAGCACTTGATTGGAGTCAAGCTCTTTGTATCGCGTTTGGATCGAGTCGACTTGGAGAAGGAGTTCTACAAGAAGACTTCATTTGTATTTAGTTTAATTTTGTTTAGATTTTGTGTAAGATAGATTAGTGGTGATATGCTCAAGTTCACACACACATAAGTTAAATAAGTTTGGTTTTCGGTTTAACTAGTTTTGGATTTTATATATACATATACATAATTTTCATGAATAGATAGAATCAAAAAAGTTTACATAGTTTAATGTACAGTAGTAATCTGTATACATATGTACTTCAAATATTTAGAAAAACTTATTTTGAGGATCCTATTCATGTGTTTTAGAGTTTTGAATTAACAAAACCTATTTTGGATTTCATGTCAAAAACATGGATATATCATGTACATGTGTATTGAATTATATCCATAAACAATATGCTTCAAATTTGTTTCAATATCCTATTTTTGCATTTATACAAGTTTTGGAGAAAAAGGTTTTTCTTTTCAAAATCCAAGTTTTGGAAAATACGGTTTTTGTTTATGGCCAAATATTTTATATCACAAAAATAGTTCAAATAGTTTACAATATGTGTTGATTTTTGATCACACATATTTGTTATTCAAATATCTTACAAGAACTTATTTTTGTGAAATTTGTAGGATTTTATGAGATTTTATTAGAGTTAAAATAACCAAGTTTCAAGTTCTGAAATCTCGGACAGATCTGTTGGCGGTCGACCAGACGGTTGACCGGACCGGTCGACCAATGTGCACGAGGACGTGCACATGGCCAGCCAAGTAGGCCGGTCGACCACGCTGTCGACTGACTGAAAGTACCCCACTCCAGGGTATTACCAACCCGGTATTTCATAACTTTAACCAACCAAGTATGTCAGATTTTTCTTATCCGAATCAGTGTATGCCCCAACCCCAGTATTATGAACAAGATTGGGATGATCATCACCACCCATCACCAAGTTAGTAGGGATACAACCCCCCAGTCATACTATCAATAACCTGACCAACATTCAGCTTCATATACTTAATATCAAGATTAACTTATAGAAGAGAAATCTTCTTTAGAAAATAGTTTCAAAGTCATTCTTGAGTACACACGATAATTTCAAATCTCGACGGACTCAATACTTGCAAAAAATTCCAAGTCCAAGATCTTTACTCCATTTTTCAAGTCCCACCACAACAAGAAGAACCTATTAACTTAGAAAAGAGTATGGAATACTTGATTCAAAGCTTAAATTCTTTGAACCAATTCATCAATATGTTAGAACCATAATTAAGATGTTGGTCAACGCAAATGATAAGGAAGAAGAAACTCTCTCTACCCAATCTTTGACTATTCTTGACATTTCTAGCCATATTGATGAAAATCAAGAATCATGATATCTTGAAGACTTTGATCAAGATTTAATGTCACCACAAAATCTTGAACTTGACCAATATCAACCTATTGACAAATTGGCAAGTTTTCATTTCAATGAAATTAAACTTGAACATGAATGTGACCCTAACCCACAAATTTGTGATTCAATTCAACTTTTTCAATCTAGTTGACTATGGTATCCTTATCCGATTTAGACTCAATTCGCGAGCCAACACTGAATCTCATACCTTCAAATTTTGAATATGAACCATTTATTTTAGATAGTCATATTTCACTGTTGGGAAATGAATGTGTTTTTCAATTCTTTAATTTTGACCAAACTCTTGAACCAGATCTGACTCTTGAACCAAAATTTGATTTAAGTCAATTTTATGAGTCAGCATTGGTTACCATTGTTTTCATTCCCGAGGCCAAATCAACCATAATACTAAATCACATTCCATTGTTGGACCAAGGTATAGACAGTTATGACTCAGTGATGATATTCAAAAATTGATCATATAACCGGGACAAATTTCATATTAGAGTCTTGCATAATCCTATTCATATTGGGAAGTATAACAATGTAAACAAAAAAGTGGTCATCAAAGGTAGGTTCCTTGATAATTTACATTATTTAGATTGGGTAGCAACGCTTGGCTCAATTCGACCACCACCGGACCACCACCTTAAGGTAATATTGTTCCTTCCCTTTCTTTTTCATGCATAGTGCATTCATTCATACATTGAGGACAATGCATGAGATAAATGTAGGGGAAGGTTCTAACATAGGTTTTTTTCTTTATTTGTATATAAAAAAGAAAAAAGAAAAAAATATTTTCTTTTCTTTTAAGAACATTTTTAAAAGAGAAACAATATTTTGACTTATTTTTGTAAGAAATTAAGTTAATTTTCAGGAATAGGAGAATCATAATTAGAATTTTTTTAAACTTGATCAAAATAAGATTATTTGTTTGAATTCTAGGGTTAGGACGAAAAATTGAAAAAGTAATTTAGTCTTGATTTTTACCGTGATGAAATGCATACTTTATAAATTTACATACTTAGGATTTAAAAACAAAGAATCTTATGCCTTATAAAAAAGAAAAAAGAAAATATATATATATATATATCAAAAATTCTTTGATTAAGCTGGGTATTTGTGCCTCATAAAGCATAAGTATTCACACATAAAAGTGGTCCATATAATAAATAAAATTTTTAGTTTTGTGCCCTTATTTACTCGAGTCCTTAAATCTTTAGGGGGTTTCTTCACCCGGTGCCCTAAGACAGTTCGGTTTGAGAGTTACTGACCTAAGGCTCGTTACATAGGCATATTAGAAGCCTAATAAAAATAAGAAAAAAATTACTAAAAATATGAAAAATAAGACATAAGAGTTAGAGTCAGAGAACCCCTAGTCAAAATTTCACACTCGCGAAGGTGCAGATAACTTAGGGTAAAATAATAAACTAGATGAGAAATACATTTTGACTTTTAATTTTGATTAATAAACAGTTTTTGAATAGAAACCAAGTTTAGAAATGAATAGTTTGGTATTCCTGTAACTTATAGATTGCCTAACTTTGCAAAAATACTTCAAATATTTCTTTTCCATTAAAAATCCTTTTCGAAAATACTAGCACTTTGTTTCTTTTTCTTTATGGATTTTGTGGGTGTAATCCACTGAAAATCCTCACGGGACAAAACTCGTCCTCTAGGGGTAACCTAGAGGTTTAACGGCTTGTTACACGTGCTAAGTGCAACCGTGATTCCTATGAAAATGAGTTAAGTTTGCTCTATTATTTTGCTTGAGGACGAGCAAAAGATAGGTGCGGGGGTTTGTTTGGACACATATATTGTGTATATGTTATTACATTCCTACCTATATTCTAAAATAAATATTGCAATTAACTTGTCTTAACATCTAAATCATGCAAAGTATGATCAGATAAGGGAAAGATAAAGCCAACTAAATCAAATTCTGAGAGAATTTAAATTGTAACCGAGATCAGAACTTATCACAAGGATAACCCCATATCAGAGTCAGTGTAATACCCTGATTTCAGAATACACATCCTTTTATTGTTCTCAACGTTTTGATCGTACACGTGTCATTTCATGTGTGCATTTTCTTCTATTTAACTTGAATTTTTTACATGAGACTCTACACTGGGACTACATTTTATCCTAGAAATTTAACAATTTTTCTTTTTAAATGATTATTTAATTAAATATTTCCTCTCTCCTTCTATTTTTTTTCTTTTCTTTCTTCTCTAAATTCGTTTCTTTTCCAATTTTCTTCATTTTTATTATTTATTATTTTCTTATGGGATATTTACACATAACCCCTAACAAATTAATATTTACATTTATATTGCTTTTTTCTTTTTCCTTTCCTTTTTCTATTCTTTCTCCATTTTTCTAGAAGCTCCCATGTCTTCTCAAGGAAGCCAAGGCTTTGGCTTCTCAAGGAAGCCTCTCCTACTCTTCCTTATCCTCTCCCTCACTTGCGCAACACCATGGCCAGCCCCTTCTTCTCTCCTTTCACCTTTCCCTCTAGAAAAATCCCAAAAACTCTTCCAAAAATCGTCTAAAAATCATTCTACTCTACCATAACCTCCTACAACCACTTCATCACCGCCATAACCCCTCCTCCACCATCTCTAAGCCAGCCACAATTTTCCCTAATTTTTCCCAACCATTTTCTCTAAAATGTCCTAAAAACTATTTTCTCTCTCTAAAAACTCACTCTCTCTACAAACACCTAAAGGCCTGCTACCTCCCTAGCTTCCTCCATGTGTTCCTCCACCTCATATTTTTCCCCAATTTTTCCTCTCTCCAAAAACCCTAGAAACTCACTTTCTGTTTCTTCCTTTCATTATCTCCCTCTAGGATTCCACCTTTTATCTTACTCCTAACTCAGGTTGCTAGCCCTAGGGGCCTTCACCATCTGCTCCTCCACCTCCTCCACTAAACTCATATACAAAAATTATTTCTGTCTCCTCCAAATTCAAAACCCTAATTTTCTCTCTCTATAATTTCTCGCTCTTTCCCTTCATTTTCTCTCTCCCTCCTCTAGGTGCTTATGGCCTACTGTAGGGCAACACACACACACCCACACACATGTTCCTTCCATACACGTGCACAATGCACGCAGGATCCGGTATTTTCTCGATATAAGCGAGTACTCTATCCTTGGTGCATATGT
Source organism: Agave tequilana (assembly GCA_038442645.1). NCBI lineage: Eukaryota > Viridiplantae > Streptophyta > Magnoliopsida > Asparagales > Asparagaceae > Agave > Agave tequilana. The sequence continues at coordinate 46,132 of JAVJIF010006220.1, read as the reverse complement.
ACACATACACAATTATACACGTATATTTGTACACGTGCATGCATAATTTATATTGTAAGCATTTCTAGAATTTTTCTGTAATTTTTAGGAATTAACAATGTAGTTTTAGGATTTATATGTATTTTAGAATTTTCTATATATTTCTAGAAATTTTCCTATATTTTAAAATTTAATTGTATATTTTTAAGAATTTCCTGTGTAATTAGAAATTATCTATGTATTTTTAGAAATTTTCTGAGCATTTAAGAATTTCCAATGTATTTTTAGCAATTTTTTTATTTTCTGAAATTACGTGTATTATTAGGAATTATCTGTATTTTTGTTTATTTGGGTATTAACATCTTTTGCAGGTACCTACTTGGCCTTCCGGCTCTATTAGACCTTCTAGTCTCTCCTATGCTCACTTCTCAAAAGGGGGTGCACTTAGACCTTACGGTCTTTCTTTTGATGCCTAGCGCCTTTGATTGTAATTTAAATGTTTGCTTGTGTGTACTAACATCATTTTATGTACGTATTCAGTTGGCGTTCTGGTCTTATTAGACCTATGGTCTCTCTTATACCCACTTCCCGAAAGGGGGTGCGCTTAGGCCGTTCGCGGTCTCTCGGTTTCGCCTGGTTGGCATATTTAGCGCTTAGCACTTTATCACTAGACTGCTTAGGCATAACTCTGTCAGATTTCTTACTCATAGTCTAAGCTTAGTCATTCCTGTAACTCCACCGAGCGCTTTAGTAATTAAACAATGTTCGTTATTTGTGCCTCCAGCATTGCTTGCACCGCTTGTTTGTGCGCTTAGCCATAACACTGTTTTATCATATATTTATGATTGTGAAGAGTTTGAAATATCTGATATGATATATTTCTGAAATACATTAGATACTTGAACTTGTCTGACATCTGATATTCCTGATATTGTATTATAACTGATTACTAATACTGACACTAAATACTTATACACTACTGACTTGACTGGGCAATATTACTTATATCTGATTGTATATCAGACTTGATATTAACATTTGATATGTTATCATGATTCCTGACTCAAGATAAATACTCCTGATTCACTCTTGATTCAGTACGGTGAATCATGAACAAATTAAAATACAAAATTCATAGATATTGCTTTTACGGGGATATCACTGAACTCCTGACTACTGAATATTGTATTATTGCATCCAGATTAAGGATATACTAATACTCCTGTTACTGATATGACACGCGGAACAAAGTGCCACGCGGAACAAAGTGCCACATCACACATCTCTATGGTCGGGCCACCACTTGAATCCACGGGGTCACCTTTAGAATCCTATATTTCCTCTATTACTGTTTCCATGTAAATCAGTATCATGAAGCTCAACTGAAAATAATCCTAATTTATGATTAAAGCACAACTTACACCGAGACAGGAGTGTTGGCCCAAAGGCCCATCACTCTAGTTTTGATGATGATCAACTCATGAAGTTATAGTACTAATGATCTTGTGTTTAATTAGTCTCAGATTTATAATCAAGATCTTAGTTGATGTTTAGCTTTAACAAAGGATTTAAAGTCAAATTTTGGAGCTAGCACGGTTTTATTCAAGAGCCTATACATCAAGATCACATCAAGTACTCAACAGAAGTCTAGATCTTTGGAACAAGTTTGGACCAAGTCAAGAGGAGAAGAAGACTTCAAGTGAAGACCTTCAAGATCAAGACTTGAGTCTAGGTTTGTTTTAGTTAAGATTTTATTTTTAGTTAAAATGTAAAGGATAGAATAGTTGGTGGATTGCTCAAGTATACCATATACACTCACACACAAGATTTAGATGTGTTTTCATAAAGAGTTTTTATTTTGAAAAAATACAAAAGAGTTTTCAATTTGGAAAAAATACCGTTTTTGTTTTTGGAGTTTAATATATACATGTCTTTAACCAAAACTATTTTTTATTTTTTATTGTCAAAAACATAGATATTTCATCATGTATGTGTAGCAGATCATTTCCATACACTCTATGCTTTAAAAGTGCTTAAAATATCTTATTTTTGTATTTGGAGAAGTTTTGAAAAAAATCTATTTTGGAAGAATACAGATTTTATTTTTAGCCAAAATTTATTAGTTACAAAAATAGTTCAAAATATTTGTAACATGTCTTGGTTTTACTCAAACATGTTTGTTTATCAAAGTATTATACTGAACTTATTTTTGTAGATTTTTAGAAATTTTATGGGATTTTATTTAAGTCAAAAAGCCAAGTTTTTAATCCCTTTTAGTTCTGGTCCAGCTTCTGCCGGTCGACCGGACCAGTCGACCGAACTAAGAGTCGGTCGACTGAGTTGGTCAGCCAACGTGCACAAACATGCACGCTAGTTCTGGATGGAGGGCCGGTCGACCGACCCGGTCGACCGCTAGAGAGCTTCTACTCTCTGGAAAGCCCCGATCGACCGGGCCGGTCGACCGGCAGAGATTGTCTGCTCTCTGTTCCAGGCCTCGGTCGACCGAGCCGGTCGACCGCTGACCCAACGGTCAGATTTCGACCGTTGGCGATCGACCGGGCCGGTCGACCGGCAGCAGCCAGAGCTGCTGACTGGACCCCAACGGCTAGTTTTTGGATAGCCTATAAATTGGGGGTTTCTTGGGTTGTTTGAGACAAGATTTTTGGAGAGTTTTAAAGCTAGTTTTTCCTACTCTATTAAGAGGTTTTCTCCATTAGTTTGAGAGCAAATATTTCCAATTCATAAGAAAGTTTATCAAGAGTGTTTCAAAAGTGATTTTCTTGTGTTTTCCACCACAACTTCCGTCCTTATTTTTCTCACAAACACTTGAGCTATCCATTGCTATATCATCCTATAGGGATCTTTGTTATGAGAGAATTTAAGGTGATCAAAGTGTTTAGATTAGCAAAGTTTTCATCTTCTCTTTGAGGAGGCGGACTTGTGTGTTCGCGGTGTTTTGGGTTCTTATGTGAACTCATTGTAGAGGTGTGGCCTCGGCAAGCTAGTGGGCTTGCAGTGTGTTCTTGCGGGAACAAGTAAAGGGACTAGAGAGTCCAAGGAGTTCAAGTGTGAACTCGCCTTGTAGGTGTTACGTTACTGAGTGATCCGGTGGGATCGATTTTAGTGGAAATCCTTCAAGTGTTGAAGGCGGGAACGTAGAGCAAGTGTGCTCGAACCTCAAAACAAATCTCCCGTGTTTGCGATTGCTCTCTCTCTCTATCACTTACTTGTCTTTATATCTTGCATGTTAATATTGTCTTTATTTTTATATGCTTCGTATATTGTGTGCTTATTGTCATATGTTTGGGATTGTTTGCTAACACTTGTATTCAACATAGAGAGCCAACGCGGCATCTCAACTCTTATTTAGAGAAATCTTTAGGAGTTAGCCCAGAGCCCTTTACGGGGAATCCGGCTACACTCTTGTGTTATACTTGGTGTTTAGTTTAAGATGTTTTAGTTTGCATAAATAGTTTTAATTCCGCATTAATTGTCTATTAGATTAGCTAGTCACCTATTCACCCCCCTCTATATGTTTATAATTGGTATCAGAGCCACGTGCTCTTGATTTGGGTCTAACAACCTATAGTTAAAGATCCTCTTTTTATAGCTAATCACAATATTTGTACACACACATGGATTTCATGTCACCTCCCACCTTTGACATTCTTAACACCCAAACTTGGAAGGTTAAGATGTCTATGTACCTCAAAGGCCTAGGCATTCATGTTTATCTTGCTACTATTAAAGATTCATATGTTAATAATAGCAAGTATAATGAGGCTAATTCAAAAGCCATTCATGCTTTGAAGAGTACCCTAAATAATGATTATTTATGTAGGGTTGCTAATCTTGACTCCGCTTTTATAGTATGGAACACCATCATCTCCCTTGGCGAACAAGAACAATACTATGCGGGTGTAGGCTGTCTAAAAAGTCATTAAAGACAAGTCATCAAAGGTAGAGTCCCAAACTCCAGACGCAGGGCTAGTCTCAGCCAGCACTGCCACTCCAAGGCACGTGGGTCGAAACCCGCGTCTCCGCGGCTCCAAGGCGCGTGGGCCGAAACCCGCGTCTCAGCGGCTCCAAGGCGCGTGGGCCGAAACCCGCGTCTCAGCGGCTCCAAGGCGCATGGGTCGAAACCCGCGTCTCAGCGGCTCCAAGGCGCATGGGTCGACACCCGCGTCTCAGTTGTAACCGTCCCAGTTATAGGGCCAATCACGGCCTACATAAGGGGAAAGTTAACCCTCATTATGGAGTGTTTTTAGGAGGCACGTACGCCCCTGAAACCTTTATAAATAGCCCCGTTGCTATGGAGAAGGGGTCGGATTTTTTTTGGAGAGAAGAACTCTGGGAGAGAAGAGCTTGACTTTAGATCCTCCACAGAGGAGGAAAGAGAGCCCAACCCTTCAGATAACTTGCTGCGTACAAGTTAACCTTTGCTTACAACCTCTTTGAGATTCCTAGTCGACAGAGCTGTGTTACTCTGTCCGCCATCCGAAGAGAAGATCCCTAAAAGTTCTCGACGTTCACCCGGTCAATGGAAAACAAGATTCACTTTCCATCGCCACCTGAAGAACCCAGCACTAAACAAAGGGGGGATTCAAGGTTCAACATCTCCCCTCCCTTGTAGTCGGAGTATAAGTTTGTTGTAATCTTTCAATTGATTCAAGGAAATTTTACACCGAAAGTCTCTTCTCCGTACCAAACAAGAGAAGGCGACTCCGCTGGGGACTTTCATTACTGACGAACAAATTGTGGCGCAAGGTGACGTCCTCTACAAGGGGAAAACGGTCGAATCGCTCGTCGTCGAATTCGACCAGGTAAAGTACGAAGAGTTCCTCTCTTCCGGCTCCAAGAGCCCAAAGGCCCGCGCCTACCGCAGGGTCTCTACGGGGACTTGCCCCGAAGTCCGCTCTGAGCCTCTCTCAGAGGCAGCTGCTGTGAAGGGTGTTGTGGCCAATCATGTCAGGCGTGACACATGCGCCAACCTCTCTCAGGAGACCCGCGTGGTCAAATTCTCTGGCGTCCAGCCGATCCACCCTCTCCCTCAGCACCAGGTCGTCGTCGGTTTCTCTCAACCCCCACGACGCAACCGGAACGTTGAGCGCCGACAGAGGAGGCGTGCGCGTCAACTGCAAGTTGGAACAACTGACCATCCAACTGAGGCAGGACGCAAAGTTCAAACTCACGTCTCTGCCGCACCACATCCGGCCCGTGAAATCCGCGTTTGGTAGCCCAAACGTAAGGTTCATCAAGTGGGCTCCTCTGAAGCCCCACTCACTAGACGCCAAGACGAAACTCGCACGCCTTGTCGAGTACAAGAAGCACACGCCTCTAGGCATGAGACCCAGCAACCCTGTATCTCTCAAGCATCTCTGCCCCAACGCAGCAATCAGCGACGCGATAGTCGCGTCTCTTATCAACAGAGGCGCCAGACGCGCGTCTTGAAGCCACGACGCGAGAGCCGCGTCTCCGAATCCCGCATCCTAGCTGTATAGAGCAAGGATGCCTCCCGTCCTCGACATTGCGAGGCTAATCTCTTTGATCCTCTTCCCACAGATCTGAGAGATTATTTGACGAAGAAAAGAAGTGCTAATCAGATCACTTCGTCATGTTGCTGCCAACGGCTTATCACGATGCTTTCTGAGTGCCGTTGCAATTCGGGTGCAAACCAGCAGTCTCTAGTTAGACAGCTGACCCTGAATCCCCGATCAGCTAAAAGAAGTCGCTCCCATAGGAGGAGGACTTTCTCTGACACTGAATATCCAGAGCTCACTGCAAACATGGTAAGCAGAGCAACGGAAAACAACCTGCAATCAGTTCCGATGATGAGTCTGACACTGAACCGGAAGGAGTGTACCGACACACTCACACCCGAACCGGGGCAATTCCCCCGATTGACTACAATGCTCTAGTCCCGGGCATTGAGGTGAATGACTCGCATTCCGCTATTGCAGAGTCGCAGGCTTCAAATTCCTCCGTAGAGAAAGAGGCCTACATATACATGACCAGCACTCCTGAGGAGACCGCCAGGCGCTTGGAACAGCAAGCAAAGTCCAGAAGGAACAACTCGAGATGATTCGTACTCAGCAAGAATCTATCGACTCTCTCAAACAGATGCTCGCACAGTTGCTTGAAGACAAGAGGAAGTCAACTAACAAAGCCTCCTCTAAGAAGTCTAAAGGCAAACGAAAAGAGGGGAAAGCTCATCCTCTGTGCATATAGAGGAGAAGGAGCAGTCTACTTCTGATTCGTCTAAATCCTCATCGCAGGAAAAGGACGACCAGGGGAAAGGTTCATTCTAAAAGAATGAATCAGTTGGAGCAATGTCTTGATTCCTTACCAATCGGAAAGGCCTCCAAGAAGCAGGATTAATCTGGTCATATCCGGCCGAGTGGGACTTAGTTCCGTACCCACCAAGTTCAAGGCTCCGACCCTCCAGGCATTTGATGGGAAAGGTTCACCGAACCAACATATCTACTACTTCAAATCTCAAACAGGGAACGTGGTAGATAACGATGCCATCCTGGCACGTTTATTCATCGGCACCTTAAAAGGGCTCGCCTTTGAATGGTTTATGAAGCTCCCGGAAGGCTCCATTAAAAATTGGGGCGATTTAGAGAAGCTCTTCCTAACGCGCTTCTTTGAAGATGACTCGGAGGTCAACATGCCTATCCTTTTAGACACTAAGCAGCGAAAGGGAGAGTCCGTTAAGTCTTTTGTAGAAAGATTTCGGAACGTAGCACTCCGATGTCCAAGCGGTATGACCCAGGTCACCCTGGTGGAAACATGCCGCCACAATCTCCAAACTTTGTTCCTTGCCCAAATAGGAGTTGCCGAAAGCCGCACCTGGAAGCAGTTGATCCAACAAGGTGAACAGGCTGAAGAAATCATCGCTTGGGTCAGGGCAGAAGAAAACAAACCCAGACCCGAAAGGTCAATGAGGCGTGCGCCAGACACATCCCTCCAAGCCAAACGGAAGGATAACTTGGCAGTAGAGACCAAATCCCCTGCCAAACCTCAACGGTTAAAGGGAGTGGCTCTTCAAGCCAACCACGCGCCAACAAGCAATATTCCTTAAAGGATGAACATGTCGACTCGCTCTTCAAATTACTCAACAAGAGTAATCGACTGAAGCTTCCTGAAGCTAGGCGCCCCGAAGAAGTCGGTAAAACCGATAATCCCAACTATTGCTTGTATCACAGGATGTTGGGACACCCCACCAAGAGCTGTTACGTCTTCAAGGACATCCTTCAGGCTCTGATTGATGCGGAGGTGTTAAAACTCCGTCTAGAGCAGAAGAAGGTGGCGGCCAATATGACGTCAATCCTCTAGTTTGGAAGGCAACCTCCAACACCCTCTGGAGTAGTCCCCATCCCAAGAGGAGAATTGAGAATGGTCAACACAGACCCTCACCAACAGCAAGAGAAGGGCCTGATACCCGTTTCCACACCTTAGGGAGAAGTCATGTGGGTTCACCCCGACCTTGTTGATGGCCAGCAATGGACTACTGTGATCAACAAGAAGTCCAAAGGCAAAGTAAAGGCCACATCCTGTAATGTGGTATGCGCCTCTTCGCGGGAAGCCGAGACTGATGTTCCCTAACTGACTGATTCAGAAGAGAAAACGATAGTTCTTGCTGCAGAATCCAACCAACTAGTGGCGGCAACTCGTTCAGGGCAGTCATATTTGAAAAAGTATGACGAAATGACGGTAACTCCTCCAAAACCCGCTGCAGAGCCAGCCAAGCCCTCCACAAAACAACCTATGGAGACACAGAAAGAGCTTCGATTTTCCAGAGTTCTTTCAAAAGATATAGCGGAAGGATCCAAAGCACCTTACCGCTTTGATATCCTGGCTCAACTAGCCAACATCCCAGCGCGGATTACGCTTTATGAGCTTCTTAGGCTATCAAAGTCGACCAGAGAAGCTCTACAAGAAGCTCTGGCTAATGCCGAGGTCTTCATGACCCAAGTGCCGACCGGGCCAAAGGAGGAAGATGTAGAAGACTGCCTCCATACCTCCCAAAATGGTCCCTGCATCACCTTCACGGCAGATGATATGCAAGTTAAAGGGAAACATGATCGACCCCTTTACTTCGCAGGGTATATTGGATCAGCTGAGGTGAACCGCATTCAGGTAGATCCCGGGTCTGCATTGAGCATTATGCCTCGCCGGTCATGCAACATCTAGGGATTCCTACTCACCGTTTGAGCGCCACCCAGACTACTATTTATGGGTTCAATGCCAATAGTACCCGTCCAATAGGGAAGGTCAAGCTCAAATGCCAGATTGGGGACCTAAGGTCGGAGGTGACATGCTACGTGATAGATGCTGACACCTCCTACAACTTGCTGTTGGGACGACCGTGGATTCATCCCAATTCTATCGTTCCCTCTACCCTCCACCAAGTCATGAAATACATTGACGGGAGTGGAAAGGTGCGAACGTTGATTGCCGAAAGGCATCCGTTCAAGGGAGTCGAGAATTATTTCACAGATTCCCTTCTGTACCAGGACTCTGTGGAAACAAATAAAATCTCGCAACCAGAGGAGCCAGACTCTGGCAATGAAGCCGACACCGAGCTGGAAGAAGAAGAGTGCATGTGGGAGCTAGATCCACCTGTAACGAGCACTAATAAGCTCGACGTTGATAATACCACCGACGATGTAGGCAGATGGTATATTAATGAAGAATTAGATTTGGCGTATTTCTCTGTATTTGCTTCTGATTCAGTGCCGTCAGACACTAGCACTGATGTGGATGATGATCTCTGGTCGGCAATGGATGCTTTGGTATCATTGCATGTACCAGTGAAATCATCCTTCGAGACATGTCGAAATGACGGTGATGCGCAAAAAGCTGTATTCATGGTTCCAGCAAGACGGAAAGGCCAAAGACCGATCCTTTTCGGACGAGTTGAATCCGAACTGATGTCCCGAGAAGAGTCAGAAGACGAAGAGGAACTTCCTTAGTTCGGTCATTACGAGCCGAAGGCACTCAGAATGATGGGAAGCATGGGGTATGATCTTTTGTGCAAAGGAAGGAGAACGCTACTTCGATCTTTTGTGCCGAAAGGGAAAACCCCTGATTATTATCATCAGACTCGCAGGGGTTGGGCTATGTATCAACTCCAGCTCCATCAAACTCTGACTCTGAAGAGTCATTATATCATGATTACTCATCAGGCACGTCATCATGGGAGTCCGATGTTAGTGTCGGCAACATCTTCAGAGAACTTTCAGTGAACATGGTTTCAACAAGCCATCTGGAAGACGGAGAAGAAGAAATGATCCAATCCGATACAGATCCTTGGATCAAACACTTAAACAATCTTTGGGATACCCGCTTCGAACAGCGTGAGCCACCCACAGAAGATGAGGTTGTTCAGATCAACCTAGGGAATGAGGCTAATCCTAAGCCCATCTTCATAAGCGAAGGCCTATCACCTTCTGAGAAAAAGGATCTAATATCTCTTGTACAGGAGTATATAGACGTCTTCGCTTGGAATTACGAGGACATGCCTGGACTTGATCCGCAAGTGGCTATGCATCGCCTCAACATTAATATGGACGTAAAGCCTGTCAAACAACAACAGCGCCGGTTCCGTCCAGAAGTAATGGAGGCAATTTAATCGGAAGTCAGAAAGCTTATAGACTCTGGCTTCATTAGGGAGGAACAGCATCTTGATTAGGTAGCCAACATCGTCCCAGTTGCTAAAAGAAACGGAAAGATTCGGATCTGCATTGATTTTCGCGATCTAAACGAGGCTTGTCCCAAAGACGAATTCCCACTGCCAATCACAGATGTTATGATTGATAACACATGTGGATTCGAGCGAATGTCCTTCATGGACGGATTCTCAGGATATAATCAAATCAAAATGTATCCTGACGACGAGAAACATACCTCTTTCAGGACACCACTGGGGGTATACTATTACACCGTCATGCCCTTCAGACTAAAGAATGTGGAGGCGACATATCAAAGGGCCATGAATGCCATTTTCCACGAGCACATGCGTAAAACGGTGGAATGCTATGTTGACGACATCGCGGTGAAAAGCCGCGCTAAAGGGGATCATATAACTGATCTAAAGGTTATCTTTGACATCATGCGGGCCCATCAATTGAAGATGAACCCCACCAAGTCCTTCTTGGGGATGGCCAGTGAAAAATTCCTAGGGTTGTAGTAACCTCTACGGGGATTCATGTGGACCCAGAAAAGGTTCGCGCTATCCAGGAGATGCAACCTCCGAGAAACCTCAAGGAGCTCAGGGGATTGCAAGGACGATTGGCGTACATCCGAAGGTTTATCTCAAATCTCTCCGGAAGATGCCAACCCTTCACCAAATTAATGAAGAAGGGTGTTTCGTTCATTTGGGACAGCGCTTGCCAGCAAGCATTTGAGGAAGTTAAACAGTACCTCACACAACCGCCGGTCCTTGCAGCTCCGGTATTGGGAAAGCCCTTCCTGATATACGTTCGAGCGATGGATCATTCTTTAGGAGCTCTACTAGCTCAGAATGATAATCAAGGACGGGAGAAAGCAATCTACTATTTGAGTAGAACAATGATCGGAGCCGAACATCGGTACAACCCGATCGAGAAAAAAATGTTTGGCATTGGTGTTTGCTATTAAGAAAATGCGACACTATTTGGTAGGCCAAACTATAAACGTCATCTCAAAAGTCAACCCCTTGAGGTTACTTATGACAAAGCCCTCATCATTGAATGGCCGACTGGCAAAATGGGCCATATTGCTATCCCAATATGAAATGCACTTTTTACCACAAAAAGCCGTGAAGGGTCAAGCGGTGGCGGATTTCCTGGCCGAGCATCCAGATCCAAGGGCAACCAAACTTTACGAGGATCTCCCAGACGAGGCCGCTGAAGCCTGCCAGACCCAGACATCCTTTGAAAGGCAAGTGTGGCAACTCTTCTTTGATGGTGCATCGAGAACAAACCCAAAAGGACACATAGTGGCAGGAGTAGGAGTAGTACTCGTCTCCCCACAGAACTATGTGATCCCTCGAGTTGTCTCATTAACCGAGCCTTGTTCCAACAATATAGCGGAGTACAATTCCCTTTTGATTGGGATGCAAATCGCCGATGAGATTGGCGTTAAAAATCTCGAGGCATATGGTGACTCCAAGCTCATCGTCAGCCAAGTTCGCGGGAAGTACGAAGTCAGACATGAAGATCTAGTGCCCTATTACAACGCAACTGTCCACATGGCCAAGAGGTTCACAAACTTCTACATTGACCATGTGCCACGCAAGCAAAATGCGCATGCTGATGCACTGGCGTCCCTCGCTGCCTCCTTGGCTCTTCCGGCCGGAACAGTGGAAAAAATAATTGTCCACAGCCATGACCTGTATTGTCCGAGAATTACTCTTGAGGACTACCCGGAGCCAACAGGAGATTGTCAAGGCAAAGAAACGCTGGAGTCGTCGATCGCCTAGAGACTAGCGATTCCCCTATATTGATTATGTCTTGTACGGCATCATGCCTGAGGACATCAAAGAAGCGACTGCCATTCGAAGGAAAGCCCCCAAATTCTACTATAATGCGATCACACGAACACTGTATCGTCGATCGCATGACGGGATCTTGCTTTGCTGCCTTTCACCAAAGGAGGCACAGGAGATATTGAAAGAAGCCCATGACGGTATGTGTGGAGCCCATCAACCTAGTCCAAAACTTGCATACCGACTCCAAAGGCTGGGATATTATTGGCCTAAGATGGTCGCTGACGCCATCAATTATGCCAAAAGATGTCACGCCTGCCAAGTGCATGGCGATTTCATCCATCAAGCACCAGGATACCATCACTTTACGACCTCTACCTAGCCATTTGAAATGTGGGGGATGGATGTAGTTGGCCCTATCAGCCCTCCATCATCAAAAGGACATCGGTTTATTTTGGCCATAACCGATTACTTCTCCAAATGGGCTGAGGCTGTCCCCTTGAAGGAGGTAAAGTCATCAGACGTGATCAAATTTTTCAAACATCATATCATTTACCGTTTTGGTGTACCTCGGCGAATCGTCCATGACAATGGACCCCAGTTCATCAGCCAGGCTTTCCAGAGATTTTGTGCGAAATTCAGAATCTAGAGTGTATCCTCAACGGCATACTACCCCGACGCTAATGGTCTCGCAGAAGCTTTCAACAAAACCATCGGCGAACTTCTCAAGAAATTCGTCTCGAAAAGTCAACGTGACTGGGACGACAAGCTGGGTGAATGCTTATGGGCTTATCGCACAACTGTTCGAACCCCAACTAAAGCTACACCATTTTCTTTGTATACGGGTGTGAAGCCGTGCTTCCGCTAGAAATCCAAATTCCATCTGTACGCGTCGCCCTGACAGCAAAGATGACGAATGAGGAGAAGCATCGATAGCGACTCCAAGAATTGGAAGCCTTATATGACAAACGTCTGCAGGCCCAACAACAAATCGAGCTTTACCAAGCCCGGATTACCAAAGCCTTCAACAAGAAAGTCAAAGTGCGAACTTTTAAGAAAGGCGATCTTGTCTTAGCCGTCAGAAGACCTATGGTAATGACACATAAGACAAAAGGAAAATTTCAGTCTAAATGGGAAGGACCATTTGTAGTAGAGTCAGTCTACTCAAATAGATCATATCGCGTCATAACTTCAAATGGCGATACACTCATGATGCCGATCAATGGCAGATTCTTGAAGAAGTACTATCCTTAATAGTACTCCTCCTCTGATCAAGTTAAAAGTACACCTCTGATCAAAACAAGAAGAGCTTCTTCATTAACATCCAACGCCTCCGACGGCTAAGGATAGAGGAAAATGTTGGCTTCTAAGCCCAACATAAGTCTTCGACAACTCATCATGCTGAGGGGAATAGCATGGCTAGCCCAACTCAAACGGTGGTTGGTAAAGGCATATCAAACCCGTTGACAGCTGAGGATTTGCTAAAAATCCTAAGGGACATGTTCCCATTTAATCCAACGCCTCCGACGGCTAAGGATAGAGGAAAATGTCGGCTTCTAAGCCTAACATAAGTCTTCGACAACTCACTATGCTGAGGGGAATAGCATGGCTAGCCAACTCAAACGGTAGTTGGTAAAGGTATATCAAACCCGTTGACAGCTGAAGGTTTGCTAAAAATCTTAAGTGGATGTAGTTCCGCTCTTCCCTCCAAAAATCCCTTACCAATTCTCATCCACAGAATGGTAGGTCTACAAAATACAATCATTGCTATGTTAACACTATACCTCTGGTAATGAAAATTCACAATACTCCTGGTCGAGTACAAACTTTACTTGTCAACTCTACGTGGAGCAGCAAGACTTCAAATCTGCCAAGTTAACACTGTACCTCTGGCTCTTCAAACTTCACTTGTCAATTCTCATCAATAGAATGACAGGTCCTCAAATTGCTCGTATCGCAAACCAATTTTTGTCAAGTTAATACCACACCTCTGACAAATTACTGTTTAAGTTAACATCACACTTCTAACAGTAATCAAGTTGCTGCCAATTTCAATATTAAACCTCTGACAGTCACCTTCCTTTAGACTTTCATATCGAAGCTGAAATGAATGATGCTAAGTTAACACTACACCTCTAGCATCCAGGTCATTGCTAAGTTTAACAATACACTTAAGGCCATGACTTTCCCTCGAACTTCCTTGTCAAAGTCGAGATGACCAATGCCAAGTTTAAAATTACACCTCTAGCATTACCCTCACTGCCAAGTTAAACATCACACCTATGACAGTGACACTTTCAGTTTTCCCAAATAAAACTGAAATGCTTTTGAGTCAAGTTAATATCACACCTCTGACTCATATTTTTGTCAAGTTAACATCACACTTCTGACAAGACTATATTCAACCCGTTGAGTTAATATCACACCTCTAACGGTAATGACTTTCCTAGATCCCCCGCGAATCTAGTTTCACTTGTTATTCTCCCAACAGAACAACAAGTCTACATAAAAATATTGTTAGGTTAACATTACACCATTAACAGTGTTTTCATTAACTCCCCAGTTGATCTTAATCAAGTAATCCCAAACCTCTGATAAAAGTTCATCCTCCCTCGGGGTACAAATTCAGCTTGTCATCCTCCGTTATAGATTGGCAGGTCCACAAAAGTTATCTTATCTCTGTTAAGTTAATATCACACCTCTGACAGCATTGCTGAGTTCCTGAAATAGGATCTCTCTCTACAAAATTTGACTCGTTAAGATTATCATCATAATTTTGACAGGTCAAAGGTTATTTACTTCTATTCGTCTGACTTTCAATACAAAAAGGGAGTTCAAGACAATAGAAGAAGACAAAAAGAAATGTGTCGCTTTTATTTATATCCAGGCATATGAAAGTGTTACAAAACGCTCTCTTATACAACAAGATTGAGTGTTACAGATAAAGGAGTATAAAGAAGTCCCTTTCTCTCTCAAAGGTTGCACTCACTCCTTGAAGCTGCTCACAACTCCAAGTACAAGATGTTTGGAAGGGCGCCAAAATAGGATTGAACACTGTGGCGACGATTGGAAGCTGGTTGCACCACGATGCATGATGTAAACATCGAAGAGGCCTCTGGTTGACCAAGAATAATGGCGTTTCTTGAGGTGAAAGGCAGCAGAATCTTCTGATTCCACCTGACTATCCGAAGCGGCGAGGCATGATCCTTCGTTGATGAACATCTCCACTACCAGAAAGTCATCCAATGAACATGGAGTTTTCATCGATGTCACTTCTGGGGTAGGTGAAGGGAGAATCCAAGAACATACCCACCGCTATATCCCCCGCCATACTCACTCTGACCATGCCATGCCAAGAAGCATGATCGGTGCATTGAATCCAAAGAGATCTTGGCGAGGGTCAGGGCCCATGACTTCTTCTCCTGTGGTCGACCATCGACCAAGTTCACTGGCCGAAATATTCTCCCAGGGGCCCAACGAATATGAAAAGGGATGATTAAGCCTACCTGCAAGAAGCAAATAATTAGAAGGTCTGAAGTTTAGTATACTTCAATAAAAAAAAAAACTATGTGACAGACGCAGTTGTTGCTGAAAGCTTCAGACGCAGGAATGACCCGCGCAGTGAGCCAAACTTCTGCGGTGGCAGAAACAGACGCGACCAAAACTGTGATACACACAAAAGTCGGCCACAGTCTGCTTTTGCACCCGCGTCTAAGGTTCGAGTCGCGAAAATTGACATCTCCCTATTTGATGAACAGAGATTGCAAGATTCAAGCCTAAAACCTTTGATCTAAGTCAACAGCCTCAGACGCGAGCTCTGTATGAAAAAAAAAGCCCACGGTCCAGGTGCAAAAGTTCATCATGCTCGCGTCCAGAGAATCAGAGTCAGAGTTTTCTCAATGGCGCAAACTTCCAAAAGATGGGTGCATCAGTGAGACTTCAGAAGAAGATCAAGAAGATGAATCTCTTTAAGGGATATCAAAACTGAAACTCAGTTGGGCTGAAAATTTCATAGCAAAACCAGGAAGTCATACCCGCAAAGGCCTCTATTAAAGTTGAACTTTCTGCATCAAAGTGCAGACATAAAAGGTGCTCAAGGAGACGCTTTTGTCATTGAAATCACTTGACAGTGGTAGTCTTCTGGAGAGGCTAAACAGAAGCATGATAACTCTGGGTCATCGTCGTCCATGGAGGCAAGTCCCAGATAAAGGTCCTTGAAGAGAAAAAGCAGAATCGCTCAGAGCATTCGCCCTCAAAGGAAAAACAGTTTAAGTAATGGACTGCTGAAAGGAGAGGCTGAGCCCTATTTATAGGCAAACCATAATGCCTATAATTAATGGCTCGCTAATCAGAACTGTCGGCTTTAATGACCGCACGAGTGCCAAAGCCCAATAAAGGTTTGACGCGTGGACTATCGCTTCGGGAAGCATCGAAGACGCGAGTCTCCAACTGCCAGTGCCGGTTTGGCATTAAAAGGCGTTAATGCTTAAACCCAATGAAGGGCTGACGCGTGGACCGCCTCTTCGGGAAACATCGGATGACGCGAGTCCCCAATCGTCAACGTCGACTTGACATTTAAAGATCCCACGAAATCTTTATGACAATCTGCATATAACGCCTGGGAAGTTGCACCAAACGCAGACCCGAGAGCTGCGTCCAGGAACTTGCGTCCTCTTTGCGACTCCGAAAATGGCGTCCCTTTTCATTCCAGCCAAGAGAACTGCAGCCACGTCTCTCGAAGTGATTCAAAGCTACATCCCTCCACTGCAAAAGGGACCCATTCCGGGGGTCGTGCTTAGAAATCACATAAAAGTGTAAAGCTGCGTCCTGAGGCTTGTGTCCTCAACAGAGAAGGCCTATGGCATTCACAAGCATCTTGGAGCTGCGTCGACATGGCGAGATGATAATGGCGTTTCTATCATAAACTCAAAATGATTTGAGTTTATACCAGGTCAAAGACCCAGTGTCACGTCCTCATATCTATGCGTCGGCCCTGAGGAGCAAAAAGACCGCGTCCTCACAGCATCCTGAATTCTGTACTTGTGCAGAGTTAAGGGCTGTGGCTAGGGAGCCACACCCAAAAATGCGTCCTTCGCGCTAACTGGAACTGCGTCTCAATGGACGGGTCAGAGTCGCGTTCCGCCCAAGAACTTAGTTTTACCTAAGTTCATTATTCACAGCCAGTCAAGGATCACGACCAAAGACTGCCGCTAAGAAATTAGATTCATCTACAGGGGAACAATGAAGATGGAGCAAAACCTCAAAGACTTTTATTATTTAAGCCAAAAATGATAAAAGTACTACAAACACTCTTGATGAATAGAGTGCTCTCTTCTTTACAAAACAAAAAAAGAAGAGAGAGAAAAAAAAGGAAGGCTAATAATCCTGATTCGCCAAAGAACGGATTTGTTCTCTGAGGCAATGCATCTCATGTAGACGCGCTTTCTCAGCCTCCATGAGAGCTTGGACCCGTAACTCCTCCTCAGATAAGAACTCCTTCGAAGCCAGCCGCGCTCGTAGAGATTCCAACCTAGAGGAATGAGCAATGAGGTTTTCTTTAACGTGCGCCTTGGCAGCCTCCAACTCTGCCAGCTTCTTCTCGGAAGTGGCAAATTTCTGCTTATTTATTGCAATCAAAGCCTCAGCCCTGGCTATGGTGGCCCGAGCACTGATGATAACTTGCTCTGCAGTCTGTATGACAATCTCAGACTCCTTTGACTTGCCAATCAGCTTTTGATGGTCACCCTGGAAACGTTCCAGATGGTGGGTCTCTTCAGCTATCTTCTCCTCCATCTCTTTTCGCTCTTACTCTTGAGCAGCAAGAAGCCTAGTCAGAGTTGCCTGGGCCTCGGGAACTGAGCCAGCGTCTTCCAAAGACTTAAGCTCCTTTAAGTCATTCCCCAACCGCTCCACCAGCAGCAGACACGCCCTAGCCTGTGAAGGACCTCCGGTATGACTGATGTTCTCAATCAGATTCCCAAGAAGCACTCGGGCAAACTCGAAGGAACTGCCCCCAGAGAGGATGAGGTCAATACACGATCGCATGGAAGCAAAGAACTGCTGCACCATTTGACGTGTCAGTTCTTCCATGATATCACCGGCTGAGGAGAATTCCACTGATGTACTCCCAGACCCCCTTTCTATCACAGGGCGAGGGATGGGAATCAACTTATCCTGTACATGAGTGGGATCAACGACAGGTGTTGCAGAAACCAAGCTGATCACAGAGACGTCTGGTGCAGTCACTGTCATAGCAGCCTCCATGGCGACCGAAGGAGCAGCAACATTGACTTCTTTAGAGTCCTCAGTCGGGACTTGAATTGTACTGCCTGCTGGGTCGACGTTGACTGCCAAGTCCTCTCCCTGAGCTTCCTCAGCACTCTCTGCAAATCACCAGAATGTCAGTCACGACAATAAAAGGAAAATATTCAATGCGCCAATATTTCCTTACAAAGCCGAGGGTCCGAAGACGGCAGATCCCTGGGCAAATCTTGCAAGGTTGAGGTCTCCCCGACCTCAATAATTGCCCTCTCTTGAGGCCTCTCAGCAGTAGCCTCAACACCATCCTGCTGGGCCAGCTCCTGTATCATCTCCTCGATATGGGAGAAAGTCGCAGCCTCGCTGTCCGCGGCCAACCCTGCAGCATAAAGGGAAAATGTCAGAACCTGTTCCCTAGTTAAAAAATAAAACCGGGTCAGCAAGACGACAAGAGTACCTTCAGCAGGAGCAGTTGCCGCTTGTGATAACTCCATCGCCAGATCACACCCGTATATTTCTTCCTCCGAGATATGTGTGAATTTGCTTGGATCTGGAAGAGCGGGTTCATCACCAAAATCGACTTCATCACCTGCATCATATTCGTCCTCTCTAGATGATGAAGACGATAGTTCAACGCGAGAAGCCTCGGCAATTGGGGCCTTGCCAGTAAATACCCCAGTAGTAGGGCTGGGGTCAACTACTCTCGAGCTGGGCATCAATACCACAGGAGACACAGGCTGGTATGCCTCATCTCTCCTTTCATGAGCCGAAGAAGACCCTGGTTGAGTTGAGACCCCTGGAATCTCAACATCACTCCTTCCCACTAGGTCAGCCTCAATTTGCTCAGCCTCATCAGTTGCGACGGGTTCATCAGCAAGCTCCCCTTCTTTTAAAATTACGGGGCCCTTGCTGCGCAATCCATGAGTACGAACAAGGGGGCATCATCTTCCTCCTCCTCCTCTTCCCTCTGCTCTTCGACGCCGGAGGGGACGGTTTCTTCAGCCGCCAAGTCTCTCCTGGGTTTCTTCGGGGCAGGCTTAGCCGTGGAAGTAGAGGAAGGCTCAGCTTGGAGAGTAACGCCATGAAGACATTTTTGCACCGCCTGTCGACGCCTTCTGGCAGACTGCTCCCTGGGTGCTGCCACTCTCGGCTCCCCTCTGGTCTCCCTCTGAGCCGCCTGATATTCATCAAGGCCTCGCGAGCGCTTGTGGACGCCATTTTCTCTTCATAGGACGCATTTATATTCTTAATGCATGAACGCTTTATTGAATAGCCAGGCATCTTGCTAGCCTGGAAGTACCAGGTGCAGAAGCTAAGGCTTGCGTAGCAGTTTGGCGTCTTATGAGGTAAGCGGAAAAGGGCTTGTGTCCCCCCAGCCACGCTGTAATACCAAACCCGAGCGCCTTCGAACAGATTTCCGCTGAAGGCAAGCTGAGCGTTAGGATTGCCGACATATAGTTGGTCATAGCCGAACTGTCGGGCAAAGCGATTCGGCATATAAGGCTCGATTATGCACGAGTTCCCTTGCCGAAAGAGCAGATACCCGGGCCGGATGTTGATAAGCCACCAGAAGACTCCCGATGGCAGCCTCGTGAAGCCGTCCGGACCCACAATGTCAGCGAACTTATCCCCATAAGCAGCATCTGTAATCTCGGGGAAGCAACGGTTGAGATGATAATTTGAAGCGTTCAGAATACATTTCCGAACGTAGAACATATAGTTGTTGCACCAGCTCGAACTCTCCAGCCGCTGCACAAAAGGGACAAACCCCTCAATCGGGACACCGGCATCATCAATGAGGGGCAGTGCATCACGTACCAAGCCATTAAGTACGTTTAGGGAAGCTCGATCCGAGGGTTAGGGGTCTTCACTCTCGGCCTTCCCTCTGAGTTGACCTCCGGTTTACCTTGGGAGTCGACGATGGCCTCCACCTGCACAGGCTCTGAGTCAGGACCCGCAACCCGCTTTGGATACCATCCACCATTGCCGGAAGAAGAGCTATGGACCTACCATAGGCCAGCAGCATCGCCGGATACACTACGTCGGCAACAACTACCTCATGCGGTAGTGTCGGCACTACATAGCGCTTCAACCACAGCATGAGGAAACCCGCCAGCAGTGCCCGGTTAGAAATAGGGATCTGGGCCTGGTGATGGAAACTTTCAAAAATCGTGTCAGGTTTGAAAGTGTCTTCGTTCGACTCTGTGGTATAAGAACTCACAGAGGCATCGATCCTCTCGGCGATTTCTTCGTCAGAGCTGGGAGCCAAACTGGTCACTGAATGGTCTTTCTTAGTGATACCATTAAATTAGTAGCTCGCCCAAGACAGTTGCTTAACTCCCCTAATCCTCCAGGAGATTATTTGGCCGCAGATGTGGAAATGACATAGCACTTTCCAGTAGGTCTCATATACACGAGGACACTTTTTCTTCAAGAGATGAAGCTCCTCAGAGGTGGGGATGTATTCCTCATAAGGAGCATCTCCCATTACCAGCCCCGAGACTTCATATAATTCATGCAGGGCGGGCCCCATTTCTCCAACCGGGGTGAAGAACGTTCCTGTCAAAGGGTTGTAGTGCTCCAGGATCCCAAAGAAATTTTGGGAATTCTGTGGGATGCCATACTGCACAGCCTTGACCGCTTGGTACAGTCTCACCTGGTCCAATAGACCTCCGAGTTCGGCGAGGACAAAGCTCACCATCTTGCCCCACCAGTACTTGTCAGTAGAATGAACCCACCCGAGCGGGCGGAAGTCAGTAGGAAAGTCACCCCCCACCTTCATGAATTCATTGATAAATGTAGTGCTGAGCTGAGGAGTTTCCCCTACCGGGTACTCGGACCTGAATAATCTAGGAAACAAGCCAAAAACTTCCTTTCCGTGTCCTCTAGGGTGTACCTTCCTGGCGCCCAGTATGCCGAGCGAGGCACTGGGGACAGATCGGGCGAGATCCCATTCCATTGCCCGAGGGACAGACATGTGCTGAAGGTAGGATAGGGGATACATTCTCTCCATATTGGGCAGAAAGAATTTCCTACCCCCTATCTGGCGGAGCCACTTGTAATCGCCATCATGCAAGACGTAACCACCCTCGCCAATATTGTCGCCAAAGAAGAAGATGGGTTTCTTCAATGGAATGCGCGTATCCGTCTTTAAGTCTGCGTCAGTCATAAGTTCTCAGAATGTCGCCATGTCGACCTTCGAGAGCTTCTCCCTTCGCTCCTTCGGCTTGTCAGCAGTCACAGGAGCAATCCTTTGCAACACGAAGATCAAGTTGCGGTCAGCACCACCTACGTGCCTGAAGTGACACTTTTTGGAGAGAGGATCGGCGGAATATCGCACTGCAAAAAGAAAACGACATCTGATCAGAAATCTGAAGGGAAATGATTAAGTGTCTATAACTCAAACGCAGAAGTAAATCCAGACGCAGAAATCATCAAAATCTGCGTCCATACCCGAAGATCGCGAGGCTAGCATGGAGCCCGCGTTTTAAAAATTCAAGACTTATGAAAAATCTCTAAATACTTGGACTCAGACGCAAGATTCATGAGGACTAGCGTCTGGTTTCACAAGACGCAAGAGTCATAAGAAATCTGCGTCTGAATCTTTCATACTTAGAAACATTCTAAGTATTGCAAGGCTTACGGGGGGCCCTGTGTTCAACAAGCAGACGCAGATTCAAGCAGATCAAGCCTGCACCTCGTTTATCAAACTCAAGGGCTGCGTCTGAAGATCAGACATGAGCTCGAGCCCGCGTTGGCGATTCACATTCAAAAGGGACATAAGAGTTAAAAGAACTCTATAAGCCCCTTCAATGGCGGAAACCAAAACCGATGGCTTTATACCCGAAATAGGGGCCTCCTGCATGGAGGAACCGCCCCTTTGAGTCTCAGCGACGACCACCCGTAAAGATGAAGCAGTTTGCTTGGCCTTCGGTGCCATTGCGAATCAAAAAGTCGGTGTTAGATGAAGTAAAGAGAACAAAGGAAGTTCCTTTCTCAAAACCCTAACAAATGCGCACGAAGACGAAGGAGAGTCTAATGATGACTCTTGAAAGGCTGTTGCCTTTTATAGGCACAGTGATTCGCAAAGATACGCGACGCTTGGCTCGACGCCTAATCACCGCTTGACGCGTGGACAGCGCATTAAATGCAGCGTGAAGTCTGCACACCAAAAAAAAGACGTCCCCTCAATTCTACAGGGCACGTGGCAACATACTCATGGCACAGATTCGCATCCAACGGTCGTGTCTTCATCCCCAGAGACGCGTCCCTCTGATGGACGCACCTTCTCAACTAGGCCAGAGTTGCGTCCGAAAAGCCGCGTCTTCATCCCAAAAGATGCACCCCTATAGAAGGCGCGTCTTTAAGACAGTGGTACCACCTGCGTCCACAGAACTGGCGTTCAGTCCTTGCTTCTGCAATTCAGTTCAAAAGTACACTGGCACAAGCAGACGACTGCCCACCTATGGTTAAAGTACACCAACGACAAACTCAAAGCATCGGGGAAGTTTAGACTGTGCATCTAGACACTCACCACGATCATTTCTGGCGGCTTCAAAGAGTTCCACAGTACACTCACGAAGACCATAGTCCAGACAAGATCAAGCTCAGAGCATTGTCAGTCCAACCACGAAGAGGGCGAATTCAGCTAAAGTCCAAAGTATTTCGAAATCTGTCCCAGCTAACTGCGGAATATCGAAAACTTTGGAGGGGGTTCTGTAGGCTGTCTAAAAAGTCATTAAAGACAAGTCATTAAAGGCAGAGTCCCAAACTCCAGACGCAGGGCTATTCTCAGCCAGCACTGCCACTCCAAGGTGCGTGGGTTGAAACCCGCGTCTCAGCGGCTCCAAGGCGCGTGGGTCGAAACCCGCGTCTCAGCAGCTCCAAGGCGCGTGGGTCGGAACCCGCGTCTCAGCGGCTCCAAGGCACATGGGTCGAAACCCGCGTCTCAGTGGCTCCAAGGCGCGTGGGTCGACACCCGCGTCTCAGTTGTAACCGTCCCAGTTATAGGGCCAATCACGACCCACATAACGGGGAAAGTTAACCCCCATTATGGAGTGTTTTTAGGAGGCACGTACGCCCCTAAAACCTTTATAAATCGCCCCGTTGCTATGGAGAAGGGGTCGGATTTTTTTTGGAGAGAAGAACTCTGAGAGAGAAGAGCTTGACGTTAGATCTTTCACAGAGGAGGAAAGAGAGTCCAACCCTTCAGATAACTTGCTGCGTACAAGTTAACCTTTGCTTAGAACCTCTTTGAGATTCCTGGTCGACAGAGCTGTGTTACTCCGTCCGCCATCCGAAGAGAAGATCCCCAAAAGTTCTCGACGTTCACCCGGTAAATGGAAAACAAGATTCACTTTCCATCGCCACCTGAAGAACCCAGCACTAAACAAAGGGGGATTCAAGATTCAACATCTCCCCTCCCTTGTAGTCAGAGTATAAGTTTGTTGTAATCTTTCAATTGATTCAAGGAAATTTTATACCGAACGTCTCTTCTCCGTACCAAACAGCAGGGAGCGACTCGGATGTTGGAAGTGAAGCTTCCAACGTATGCTACATGGTCCAAGGGGATAACCCCCTTGAGGTAAATACCGAATCCGAGCTAGAAGAGGATGTTGATATGTCCGATAATGAACCTGAATCATTTTGTCAACAACTCCTAGAAAAATATGAATTGCTTAAAAAGGATAACAAGAAGATGAAAAATAAATTGATTGCATGTTAAAAGAAAAAGATTCTTTTCAAACTAGATTTGAAAATGTTTTAAAAGAAAATGAGTCTTTTAAAATAAAATTGCATGCTTTGAAAAAGATAATGAGTTTTTAAAAAATGAGAATATTTCCTTGCTTTCTAAATTAAATGACATGTGTGAAGGAGATAATGCTTTGAAAAATAAAATTGTTTTGGTGAAAAAATAAAAAGAAATTACTTTGCATGAAAACACTTCCTTGAAAAGAAAAATTGTTGAAAAAGAAAAAGAAAATGTTTCTAAAAGGAATAAGAAAAATGATTCTCATTCTCACCATGCTTTACATGCTCTCATTGATAAAAGTAAAGTTAAATTTTTGAAAAATAGAATTGATCGTTTAAGCCCAACTTTGAACAATTGTGCATTTAACCATAAAAATTGGAATCCTTGTTTTAAAAGAAACGAGTTCCCCATGTCATGCACAATACCCACATCATGCATATGCACACTTTGCATGTCATGATCACAGTCATACACATATACACCCTAGAGTGTACAAGTGTACACATTGTGGCCGCAAAGGCCATTTAGCAAAATTTTGTTATGATAAGATAAATGCTTTAAATTTTACTAATAAGAATGTTTGGGTTCCTTACAATGCTGACCCTCAAGGACCCAAAAGAAAATGGGTACCAAAATCCCCACCTTTTGTATTTGATGTAGGTGCAGGCTCTCACAAAACGTGAGAGAGTTGGTGCCTTGGTGGTGGATGCACATGGACCTGATGGACATACATTTGATGCACCGGTATTAAGAAGGTTTGTGGGACAACCACCTGTTTTGGAGAATTAGAGCATAGTTCTTTGGTTTGATAACTATCTCTAAAACTCCTAGTTTATTTACATGCTTTTATAATTGATGCTTTTAACATGTTCATGTTTTATGCTTCATGTGGTAAATACTTGTTTAAATGTAGTTTTTATCAAAACTTAGATATATACATGTATAAGTAGTGAGCGACATTTGATTCATATACATTTGCACTTCATTGTTCATTTGTACTCACTATATGCACATGTATAGCCTAGTCTAGATGATTTCCTCATTTACACTTGTTTTGCCTATTTTCATATTTTGCTTCATGAATATGCAATTTTTATTCAAATCTAATAAATATACATGTATACCACTTGAGTCTCTTGCCTTCATGCAAACTATATCATAGACTCTTTTCATGTTTGGGATATGTATGCATATTGTTAGTTTTGAATAAATCATACATATACCTAGCAGTTTGTTTTTAGATGAAAAATGAATTTTCATGATTTTCATATTTGTTTGATTAAATGATATTTGTTTTGAGCTTCATTGATTATCTTCATGGAAAATTCTAATTACATGATTCTTGTGCACTCACACTTTATTTGTTTATTCATGACTATGTTTCATGATCATTTTGAGCTTTATGGACCTTGAGTTTCGAATTTTATGTATTTAGTATGTTTCATGATACATATGATTTGGTTTCATGTTTTGAAGGATCTTTAACTAGTTTTTCGAAAATTACTTTTAACTAGTTATTGTTCTTCATTTGGTAGTGTTTTCACTATAAAAATATTTTTCAAACTCTATTTTTGAAAACCCCTACTAACCCCTTCATGGACGGACAGATGGGCGAGTATGCCTTGTAAGCCTTAATGAAAATCTTTTATCTTGTGCATAAAAAGGGTGGTTTATTATGAGTTATATACTTGATTTACATATATTTTCAACTGGTATCTTAATTGATATTTTTTTGTATATACTCATATTTTGTTTTCTACATATGTATGCTTCATTTCATATAATATCAATTTCTATTGGTATTTTCCTTTTCATACATATATATGATTCATTTGTGCTTGATTGTCAAGATATTTACTTGTTTAAAGCACAAAGTATATTTATGCTAAGCTTAATCCAAATCTTGATTTTTAACTGATTTCTCAATTGGTATTTTTTTATATATAAGCTTATGCATTATCTTCAATTGGTATTTTTTTTACAATTGGTATTTTTTATTGATATAAAAATGTACAATATATTTCAATTGGTATCTATTGAATTATTTATTTCAATTGGTATCCATGAAAATTTAAATTGGTATCAAAATATAAAATATTTTCTTTCATTAGTATCAAAATTTCATTGTTATTTCAATTGGTAAAATGTTTCAACTACCATTAGAATTCAAAATTTATATTGTTTAGTTACAATTGGATTCTTAAAAATGTTTTTGATATGTTTTAGTTCTAATTTGTATCTCAAAAATTTTGTTTATTTGCAAAGGTATCTCAAAAATGTGTTTTATTACCTTGAGTAAATTTCAAAATTTGTTTTAAGTGATTATCAAAAATTTGTCTTAAAAATGTTTTACTTATATATTGCAAGGGGAGCTTAACATCCCTTCTACATATGATTCATGTTGAGTGTATCTTATATTAAGGAGCTTGACAACTCTTCTTTATGCGATACACGTGTGCAGGGGGAGCTTCACATCTCCTCTTATGCATTGCATATTATGCATTATGTGAATTAGGGCTTGTCAACCCTTCTTCATGTAATGCATATATGTAGGGAAGTTAACTTAGAGTCTTCCTCCTGATGAATGTATATCGCATATATCTTTTATTGATTGATTTGAGTTCACCCCTTTGTTGATTGTTTTGTTTCTAACAAAGAGCGGGAAAACATTATTTTGTTTTTACTTTAACCCCTTTGTTGATGATTTACAAAAAGGGGGAGAAGTATTCTAGTATATTGCATGTTTTCCTTGCTTTATATATTAAGAGGGAGAAAGATTTCTTATTTATGTATATTGTTTTGTTTTGCAAAAAAAAGAAAAGAATTTGATGAGTTTTATGCTTGATTGGCATGTTTATCTTCTTATGTTTTTATGCATGTTTGTTTAGTTTTATGTGCTTTATTACCATATCTATTTGTTTATTGGATGCATGAGTTAAGGGGGAGCTTCTTCGAAGCTTTACTTTAATCCATGCATATATAACTCCATGAGTTTTGTCATCATCAAAACGGGGGGAGATTGTTGGCCCAAAGGCCCATCACTCTAGTTTTGATGATGATCAACTCATGAAGTTATAGTACTAATGATCTTGTGTTTAATTAGTCTCAGATTTATGATCAAGATCTTAGTTGGTGTTTAGCTTCAACAAAGGATTTAAAGTCAAATTTTGGAGCTAGCACGGTTTGATTCAAGAGCCTATGCATCAAGACTACATCAAGTACTCAAGAGGAGTCTAGCTCTTTTGATCAAGTTTGGACCAAGTCAAGAGGAGAAGAAGACTTCAAGTGAAGACCTTCAAGATCAAGACTTGAGTCTAGGTTTGTTTTAGTTAAGATTTTATTTTTAGTTAAAATGTAAAGGATAGAATAGTTTGTGGATTGCTCAAGTATATCATATACACTCACACACAAGATTTAGATGTGTTTTCATAAAAGGGTTTTTATTTTGGAAAAATACAAAAGAGTTTCCATTTTGAAAAAATACCGTTTTGGTTTTTGGAGTTTAATATATACATGTCTTTAACCAAAACTATTTTTTAGTGTTTATTGTCAAAAATATAGATATTTCATCATGTATGTGTAGCAGATCATTTCCATACACTCTATGCTTTAAAAGTGTTTAAAATATCTTGTTTTTGTATTTGGAGAAGTTTTGGAAAAATCTATTTTGGAAGAATACAGATTTTGTTTTTAGCCAAAATTTATAAGTTACAAAAATAGTTCAAAATGTTTTTAACATGTCTTGATTTTACTCAAACATGTTTGTTTATCAAAGTATTATACTGAACTTATTTTTGTAGATTTTTAGAGATTTTATGGGATTTTATTTAAGTCAAAAAGTCAAGTTTTTAATCCCTATTTAATTCTGGTCTGGCTTTTGTCGGTCGACCGGACCGGTCGACCGAGCTAGGAGTTAGTTGACTGAGTCGGTCGAGCAACGTGCTTAAACGTGCATGCCAGTTCTGACTGGAGGGCCGGTCAACCGACCCGGTCGACCGCCAGAGAGCTTCTGCTCTCTGGAAAGCCCTGATCGACTGGGCCGGTCACCCGGCAGAGAGTGTCTGCTCTCTGTTCCAGGCCTCGGTCGACAGGGCCGATCGACCGTTGGCCCAACGGTCAGATTTCTGACCGTTGGCGGTCGACCGGGCAGGTCGACTGACAACAGCCAGAGCTGCTGACAGGACCCCAACGGTTAGTTTTGGATAGCCTATAAATTGGGGGTTTCTTGGGCTGTTTGAAACAAGATTTTTGGAGAGTCTTAAAGCTAGTTTTTCCTACTCTATTAAGAGGTTTTCTCCATTAGTTTCAGAGCAAATATTTCCAATTCATAAGGAAGTTTATCAAGAGTGTTTCAAAAGTGATTTTCTTGTGTTTTCCACCACAACTTCCATCCTTGTTTTTCTCACAAACAATTGAGCTATCCATTGCTATATCATCCTATAGGGATCTTTGTTGTGAGAGAATTTGAGGTGATCAAAGTGTTTAGATCACCAAAGTTTTCATCTTTGCTTTGAGGAGGCGGACTTGTGTGTTCGCGATGTTTTGGGTTCTTGTGTGAACTCATTGTAGAGGTGTGGCCTCGGCGAACTAGTGGGCTTGCGGTGTGTTCTTGCGGGGACAAGTGAAGGGACTAGAGAGTCCAAGGAGTTCAAGTGTGAACTCACTGTGTAGGTGTTTCGGCACCGAGTGATCCGGTGGGATCGATTTTAGTGAAAATCCTTCAAGTGTTGAAGGCGGGGACGTAGAGCAAGTGTGCTCGAAACTCGAAACAAATCTCCCGTGTTTGCGATTGCTCTCTCTATCTCTTACTTATCTTTATATCTTGCATGTTAATATTGTCTTTATCTTTATATGCTTGATATATTGTGTACTTATTGTCGTATGCTTGGGGATTGTTTGATAACACTTGTATTCAACCAAGAGAGCCAACGCGGCACCTCAACTCTTATTTAGAGGAACTTTGAGGAGTTAGTCCAGAGCCGTTCATGGGGAATCCGGCTACACTCTTGTGTTATACTTGATGTTTAGGTTAAGAAGTTTTAGTTTGCATAAATAGTTTTAATTCCGCATTAATTGTCCATTAGATTAGCTAGTCACCTATTCACCCCCCTCTAGGTGTTTACAAGAAGAAATTGATGAACTTTAACAAGTACGTCTTCATAATGGCTCAATGTTGCAACACTGTTCTGGATCTGCCTGAGGCCATAGGAGACCGGGTGGGGTATACAGGAACCCTATATTGAATCTACTACTGATTCCAGGGCATACAAATAAGACCCTAACAGCTTAGCGACCAGGATTGGAGGACAGATTTAAGCACACTGAGGTCGTTATCTGGGTATGCACGGGGCCTATTATGAGCATGATATCTTGATTTCTCATCAGTTTTCAATAACCAACCTGGGACTACTCCTATATGGATGTATGTGAACTCGGACGCTAGAGCACATATCTAGACATCAGAGTAGGACGAGTTCTAATCAAAATAAATATGTTACTGACTTAACTTCAGTATTGATCATGATTCCACAGAAATGACATGACAACACTACAGATATATCAACTCTCAGCATTTTTGGTTGTGTATGTCCAGTTGATGGTGAAGTGAGGTATATAGTGTATACAAGAGAATTTTCTTATTTGGATTATCCCTTCAACGTACTAATTTCATGGAGCCGGAGATTGAGTTTATACAATTGGTTTTGCCTATAAGGATATTTTTCATATGACATATACTATAAGTCAAGTATACATAAATCTGTTCTCACATGATTCCATCTGCATTTACTGTTCATTTTATGCTTGCCTTGAGAGTATATAATCCACTGATATTTTCTGTATATGTGTATTTGCTTTTGCGCACGCCACTTGGCATTCTTAGGTACTCGCTGGGTTGAATCCTGACAACCGGAGACATTGGTGAAGATCCTGTTGCTGATCTGAGTGCACAGCAGAAGCGTAGTAAGTCCTAAGATCGAAACTTGGCGGAAGCTTGGGAACATAACAGATGGTCCTCCAGACCCATCTTCCTTATCTGACTTTCTCAAGATTCCTCCTTACTGCTCGAGAGCATCTACTACTTTTGGCACGTATAAATCTCTTGTCAATCATATTTTCTATCTCATGGTAATGTAATATTCTTGTAATATTGGATCATGTACTGTGATAACAATGTACTTGGACTATAATATTGGAATGTATATTATCACTATGCTTCCGTACTCTGATTCCTGTTACTGATATGATGTGTGGAATTAAGTGTCATGCAGAACAAAGTACCACATCACACAACTCTGTGGTGGGGGCCACCTCTTGAATTAACGGGGGCGACCTTTAGAATCTCATATTTTCTCTATTATTGTTTCCCTGTAAATCAGTGTCATGAAGCTCAACTGATAATAATCCTAATTTATAATAAAGACACAACTTACACCAGGACGGGGAAGCTGATGAACTTCAATAAATACGTCTTCATAATGGCTCGATGTTGCAACATAGTTTCAGATCTACCTGAGGCCACAGGAGATCGGGTGCAGTATACTGGCACTCTGTACTGATTCTACTACTGATTCCATGGCATACAAATAAGACCCTAATAGCTTAATTAGTCTACGATTATGCATTATTATATCGCATTTCCCCACCGATTTATGAATAAAATGTCGGTCTAAATCGTGTTTTGGTCTCTATTGCAGGTAAATCAAGAGTTCAAGGGCAAAGGAGTAATAAGAGATTAATTAATTCCATTTTATGGTAATTAATCCCGCATTACTTGGAGGCCAAGCAAGGGATCATCTAGAAGATACGTCAAACCTAGACTCTTGCGCACGTCAGATGAATATTCGGGTGAAATTACCAGAATTGGGATATACCAGGATTATTCTCGAAGCGACAGGGACTTCCTGCCAAAAACCAGGGACCTAAGTCCCTGGTATTGCCGCGGATCCATGGCAATTGCCGCGTTTCCACGGCAATTGTGTGGAGCCACGCGTCGATTTTCAACACGTGGCCCCGTCTCGTCTTCTGAAATCTTCCTATGCCTATATAAACTCCTGTAGAGGACCAGAACGAAGCAGTTTTTTTATTTTAGGCTATGGTTCTATGTTTTAGTGTAGTGTAGTTAGGTGTTCTTCATTTCTTGTATTTTGTTATATTATTTCGTTTTTAGATCTTGTAGTAGGGCTGAGAGATTCAGAGAGAGATAGAGGGGGATTGATGTAATAGATGGTGACAATCTATGTAAAGGTGCCTCCTTTCTTCTCCGATGTAATCTCCTCCATCTTCTACATGTTGCTTGGCTAACTTTTCTTCTTCTCATAGCAATCTAACTACTAACCACTAACTATCTAACCACTTACTTGATAATCCACATGAATCAAAATTCTGGCGCCGTTGCTGGGGAACGGGAATGGTTTTGATTTCACGTTTTTATTAACATTGTCTTCTCTGTTTTGGTGTGCAGGACGTTCTTTACAGGATTTTAACATTGCAGAATAAACACTAGCTTTGAATCTCCCTGCTCTTGAAAGCAGGGACCCAGCTTTCAAAGAACCGCCGTGCCAACACGACTTTTGCCGCGAAAACGCGGCCATTTTGTGATAATTGTATATCTTGTTGTGTTGGGATGTGTACATTGTAATAGCTAGTTGATCTGTATTATTACTTTCCTGCTTTGATTGCCTAAACACCGCAATAAATTAAAGAACTAAAATTCGGTATTTGGACGCTTTTAAAATGGTTTAGACATTTGCATTTAGGCACGTGTCAATTCAATTCAATATACTGTATTTTGTTCTGTTGTTATGATCTGAATTGAGGTGTACATATGGCATTGCATATAGCATAGGACAAACATGTGGGTGATTTACTCGCTTTGTGTTATACTCTTGTCTATATTGCACACTTGCACAAATTGAACTTATGGGCATAACCCAATACAAGATAAGGTGGGGATTTCATCACCCTTCCTTAGCCAAAAATCACCTCCCCACTCACACAACCCAAGCCCTAATATAATTTGATAGACGTTGGCCCCTAGAGACATCTCAGACTCATTAAGAGATTGACCGAGGGTGGAACTTGTTTTGAATCTTACTCTTGTGAAATCGGTGTCTAAGGTTGGGGATTAAGAGGTTACGCCTCGAAGATACCGTGGTTTGGCGTAATTAAGGCCCGTTGCTTACGCACGGATACCTCCCATCGTATTTTACCCCTACCTGGCCGATTAGCTTGTGGTCGGATTCAAGCAACAACCTCCCCCGGGTAATCGACTAGTTAGGAGTCGTTTAGGTCTAGGTCAACCCCTACTTTAGGCTTGGTTTTGATTTTTTCTTTTCTTTTTGTTTGTTGTTTGATTTTTCTTTTTTGTTTGTGATTGTTTGTGAAATGGAATTCAATAATAACAATTCTTTCAATCCGAATATGAATTCATATTTCACACCGACCCCATTCGATTCGGATAATTCCAACCCAGCTTTTTACAATATGCACCAACCAAATACACCGGTTGGACTTATCCGGATCAATACAACCCATACCCACATTCTTATGACTATAATTTCTAAAATAATTTCAACTCGTCACAGAGTCAATGGGGATTCACCTCCTCCGAGTTTAATTTTCAAAATGCATTTTCAAAATACTAACATTTGTCTTCTTTCTTTATGGATTTTGTGGGTGCAATCCGCTGAAAACCCTCAGGAGACCAAACTCCTCCTCTAGGGTAACCTAGAGGCTTAACGGCTTGTTGCACATGCTCAGTGCAATCGCGTAACCTGAGAAAGTGGTGTAATAACAATTGTACTATAGTTCTTCTTTTCTTCTTTTGCTCGGGATGACCAAAAGATAAGTGTGGGGGTGTGATTAGTCTATGATTATGCATTATTATATCGCATTTCCCCACCGATTTATGAATAAAATGTCGGTCTAAATCGTGTTTTGGTCTCTATTGCAGGTAAATCAAGAGTTCAAGGGCAAAGGAGTAATAAGAGCTTAATTAATTCCATTTTATGGTAATTAATCCCGCATTACTTAGAGGCCAAGCAAGGGATCATCTAGAAGATACGTCGAACCTAGACCCTTACGCACGTCAGACAAATATTCGGGCGAAATTACCAGAATTGGGATATACCAGGATTATTCTCGAAGCGACAGGTACTTCCTGCCAAAAACCAGGGACCTAAGTCCCTGGTATTACCGCGGATCCCGACAATTGTGTGGAGCCACACGTCGATTTTCGACGCGTGGCCCCGTCTCGTCTTCTGGAATCTTCCTATGCCTATATAAACTCCTGTAGAGGGCCAGAACGAAGCAGTTTTTGATTTTAGGCTAGGGTTTCTATGTTTTAGTGTAGTATAGTTAGGTGTTCTTCATTTCTTGTATTTTGTTATGTTATTTCATTTTTAGATCTTGTAGTAGGGCTGAGAGATTCAGAGAGAGATAGAGAGGGATTGATGTAATAGATGGTGACAATCTATGTAAAGGTGCCTCCTTTCTTCTCCGATGTAATCTCCTCCATCTTCTACATGTTGCTTGGCTAACTTTTCTTCTTCTCATGGCAATCAACTACTAACCACTAACCATCTAACCGCTTACTTGATAATCCACATGAATCACAGCTTAACGGCTGGGATTGGAGGCTAGATCCAATAACACTGAGTCATTATCCCGGATATGCACGGGGCCTATTATGAACATGATACCTTAATTTCTCATCAGTTTCCAGTAACTAACCTTGGACTACTCCTATGTGGATGTATGTGAACTGGGACACTAGGGCAAATGCCTAGACATCTGAGTAGAATGAGTCCTAATAATAATAAACTTGTTACTGACTTAACTCCAGTATTGCTAATGATTCCACAGAAATGACATGACAACACTACAGATATATCAACTCTCATCAACTCTGGCTATATATGCCCAGTTGATGATGAAGTGAGGTATATGGTATATACAAGAGGGTTTTCTTGTTTGGATTATTCCTTGGAGGTACTAATCTCATGGAGCCAGAGATTGAGTTTATACAGTTAGTTTTGCCTACACGTACATTTTACATATGACATATACTGTTCGTACAAATATACATGAATTTGTTCTCACTTGATTCCATCAGCATTTACTATTTACTGCATGTTTGCCTTGAGAGCACATGATCCCCTGATATTTTCTGTACATGGGTATTTGCTTTTTCACACGCCACTTGGCATTCTTAGGAACTCGTCGGGTTGCATCCTGACAACCTGGATTTGCATGTCCAGACCTCAGAGCTTGGATATTGATGAAGATCCTGCTACTGATCTGAGTGCACAGCGGAAGCATAGAAAGTCCTAAGATTAGAACTTGGCAGAAAGCTTGATAATATATCAGATGGTCCTCTAGACCCATCTTCCTTATCTAACTTTCTCAACATTCTACCTTCCTGCTCGAGAGCATCTACTACTTTTGGCACATGTAAATCTCTTGTAAATCATATTTTGTCTCCAATGGTGATGTAATATTCCTATAATACTGGATCCTGTACTGTGATAATAATGTACTTGGACAGTAATGTTGGAATGTATATTACCACTATGCTTCAATACTCTGGTTCCTGACTGTACTGATATGCTTAGCATGATTTGAATGGGTATTTTACTCTGCATATATACGTTGTAGTAGCGTTTTCATATCCGGTGGGGCTGGGGTATTACAGGCTGGTATCAGAGATTAGATTAAGCTCTCCCACCTTCAGTACAACCAGATAGCAGATTAATGTGATATTAATTTGCACCTGGAGTAAGAATCAGAGCTATATATTCTAATTCCAAGTACAAGTTATCTGTCCTTCCTAATAATCTTCCTTTGACTCCTAAAATCTTTCCATCCACCCATCTCTCAGATCTCAATGTCCCGACCTTTTCTATTCCAAGTCAGTAAGTCATTCTGATTATTCCCAATATATCTTCCAATAACAATAACTATTTTTATCAACACCATTGTGTCTTGCTCTAATCATTACATTGATCCTTACCGCCACATCTCCCTCCTAAAAAAATTGCGAGGATGCAATTTTTGCTAGGTGGGAAGAATGTAATACCTTGATTTCAGAATACATATCCTTTTATTGTTTTTGATGTTTTAATCGTACACGTGTCATTTCATGTATGTATTTTCTTTCATTTGACCTGAAATTTTCACAGTTTTTCTTTGTAAATAATTATTTAATTAAATATTTTCACTCTCCTTCTATTTTTCCTTTTCTTTCCTCTCTAAATTTATTTGTTTTCCAATTTTCTTCATTTTTTTTATTATTTTCTTATGGGACATTTACACATAACCCCTAACAAATTAATATTTACATTATATTTCTTTTCCTTTTTCTTTTTCCTTTCCTTTTCCTTTTTCCTTTCCTTTTTCTTTTCTTTCTCCATTTTTCTTGAAGCTCCCTTGGCTTCTCAAGGAAGCCAAGGCTTTGGCTTCTCAAAAAAGCCTCTCCTACTCTTCATTATCCTCTCCCTCACCTGCCCATCCCCATGGCCAGCCCCTTCTTCTCTCCCTCCATCTGTCTCTCTCTAGAAAAATCCCAAAACCCCTTAAAAAATCCTCTAAAAATCATTTTACCCTAACACCACCTTCTACAACCACGCCACCACCACCATAACCACCATAATCCTCTAAAAATCCTCTAGATTTCTCTTCAGCTTCGATACATGTTTGACATTTCTCAATTTCATCGTCGAGTCAATAGAGAGACTAACCATTAAATTGCTCTTCCCAGTAATATCACATGGTTCATCAACTCCTTGATACACCTTTCCAAGTTCACCTTTCACATAGTTTTGAAATATGTCGTGTAGGAAAGTGGCCAAAATCAATCATCCATGATTCACTGGGACCTGCTAAGGAGAGATTTGTTCAAGGTAGAAAAGAGTTCAAGTTCAGAGCAAACCGTCCTGGCTGTTTACGATCTATGTTCAAGCCCTAGGATTGTATTTATGGGCTCCCTCATACTATCATTATAGTAAAGAGCTATAACGAGTCGTATCCGCAGGGTTTGAAAAATTAAAGAAGCTAATAAAGGAAAGGTCACTAGAAAAAGTTTAAGTTTTTGAAAATAAGAGAGATTGCATGGCTAACTTTCTACTAATGAATCTCATTAACCCTTAACTTGCTTGATGATAGAGACTTACAATGGATCCTTGGCTTGCACAAGTCTTTTGTTTATAGAACTAGTCATGTGGTGTTCTAATGAAAGTTCTTCACCCTCCACTTTATTTTACACTGCAAAATCTTGAACATCACCCTATCAAGATCCATTTAGAGGTGAGATTAGGGTGAGAAATAAGTGCACTATCAGCATCAGCAAAGATGAGTGGGTATTCTTTATGTTCAAACAAGTAAGTAAAGCAATCAATAGATTATCGAGAGCATAAAATTAGAGCATGAAATATGTGAGTTAGATTGCTAGTTAGAGAGCTAGAGTTTGTATCCTTCATCATAAGCCATCCATAGCTCTTACTTGCACAAGGCTTATTGGCTTGCTATTTGATTCATATGGGTTATCAATTAAGTAGTTAGGGTTAGTTGATTAGTAGTTAATTAGCCATTGAAGAAGAAACTTAGCTAGACAAGAATGTAAAGCATAAAATAAAAGGCTTGTTAGAGGTGTTAGAGATTATTAGAGACATGAAATAAAAACACAAGTAGAAGATTGCAAGAAAGAGAAATGAGAAGAAGAAGATTCCTTGTATTGATTGTCACCTTTTCAATTATAACAACACTCTCCCTTCCTCACTCAAATTCTGAATGAAAACCTAATCTAATTGCAATGATGCAGGAGTAAAAGAGAAATTAGAGTAGCAAAAGCAATTGAGGTGCTCTGCTCTATGTTCTTTGTCTAACTTTCTCTCGGGTCCATTACAGCATATTTATAGGCTACAAAGGCTTGGAAAGCATAAAACGAGAGGACACGTGTCGAAGATCTATGCCTATATCGAAGAAAATGCCGCAAAATGTGGCAGCATTTTCGTGGCTTGATCAGGCGCAAAGGCCCTGATCCAGTGCCATCTCTCTTTTCTGGAAGGGTAGCTCCGGGGAATATCCGTTTTTTTGCACACTTGGGCAAGCATTAGTCCAGGTTCGTTCAATCTCTAATCTTTAGGACTAATCTACCCCTCTCTAGAAACATCTCTCTTGCTCCATAAGAAATCGCTTTTAAATATCCCAAACTAGCTGAAAATCAGAATTTTGTTACCACCTTCCCCTTCTCCTTCTAATTATATGTAAAAGGCTCAAAGGAGAATTATGAGTAATATAATAACATAAATCGGTAGGAAATGTAATGATGATGATGATGCAAAATCGGTTACTAATCCCACCCCCACACTTATCTTTTTGCTCGTCCCCGAGCAAAATAAAAAGGCAAAAACTAAACTAAGAAAATAAACAAAGAAATTATAAAACCACTTTCACAGGTGACGCGATTGCACTGAGTACATGCAACAAGTTGTTATACCTCTAGGTTACCCCTAGAGAAGGATTTTTATCTCCTGAGAGCTTTCAGCGGATTACACCCACAAAATTCATAAAAAGGGAAATTAAATGTTAGTTGTTTTGAAAACTTATTTCCAAAGAAAGAAAGAAAGTTTATGATCTATATTTGCAAAAATTTAAGTGATTTTATGGTTTTAGGTTAACCTAAACCATTCCTCTCCAATTATAAGTCTCCACTCAAAGTTTTGTCTTCAATTAGGGTTAAGTGGTTGAGAGTAGATTGATCATTATATCTTGCATCAAGCCTAATAGATATACACTTCTATATATGAGGAATCGCTACTCAGACTATGATAACTTTATTTTTTATTTTTATTTTTATAAACATATATATATATATATATACTTATTATTTTTCTTAGCTTCATTAGACTTTCTAATTTACCTATGTAGTAAGGCTTGAACCGATGACTCCCAGACCAGACGGTCTTAGGGCATCGGATGAGGATACATCCCTTGGGTTCAAGGAATCAAGTAAACAAGGCCACGAATTCTAAGGACTTAACATAGCCACCTTTACGCGTGACTGATCATGCTTCCTAAGGCACAATTAATCAGCTTAATTGGTGATCAAGTGTTTATTTATTTACACTTTTTTATTTTCTCTTTTTATTATATATATATAAAGGCAATTTAAGTCTTTGTTTTAATCCCACAATATATAAATGTATATAATACTTAGGAAAAATTTAAAATCAAATTATCTTTCTACTCGTTCTTTCTTAACTTAAAATCCAACAATTCTTCTTATTTCAACTTAAATTCAGAAATCCAAGTTTAGAGCTTTCCTAATTCCTAAGATCAAATTAATTTTCTTAAAAATGGATCAAGAATTTTTATTTTATTTAATAAAGAAAAGAAATTTCCTAAAAAGAAATAAAATCTAAGAAAAATTCCTAAAAAAGAAAAAAATCTAAAAGGGAAAATCCTAGAAAATAATATTCTAAAAAAAGGGAAAAAAAATCCTATGTTAGTACCTTTCCCCACTATCACATGCATTGTCCTTAATGTAAGAAAATGAAATTCAAATGTTCAAGATAGTTTATGTCGTAATATTACCTCGGGCGCCTACTTAGGCCAGCTGAAGTACTTGGGCCCATTGATTGAGAATGCCGCAAACCCTCCTCAATTCGTTCTAATCTTTCATTTTGTTCTTCCACCTTTTTCCTCAATTTGGCCTGCCCCCATAAAAATTTTCTTCACGCCCTTTCTAATGGAGGACATAAAGGCCTTAGTGTCACTAGGAGGTGGCTACTGCCAAAATGCACTCTCGTCTTCCTTCTCACTTTGTTCCCTTGAAGAAGTCTCAGTAGAAACATTCTTAGTCGTGACGGCAGGCATCCATACCGCATGAAGGCAATTATTATAGGCACTCGTGACGCACTTAGTTGAAATAAGGACAGGTTATATGATGAAAATACTTCATCTGGGAAAAAGTTTCTGCACAGGTGAGTGACAAGGACCGGATGTGAATACTTCGCACCCTGAGTGTGCTGGAAATTAGCAACCAAATGTTGCCAGAGGACTGTGTTCAAATAGACGTGTGTTGCCTGGTCATCAGGCTGTGTACAATCTGTAGCACCAGTTTGTTGAATGATGTGGTATGATATAGACCTAAGATGTTGCTTTAGACCCATCATCCAACAAAATGCACATTATGAAATATGGTGCTAGCCTTGAACCCACGATCTTTCTCTTGACATCTCACACTCATAACAGATATATAATAGATGAGTGGCAATGGTGCCATATGTTGTGAAGGGTAGAAGATTTGTATGATTTTGTCAATTGTGTTAACATTAATAATTAGATCCCCTGAATCAAAGTGCACAATGAATGTATGAAGGTCATGATCAATGGTGAATGTGTCAATATGTGTGTAAAATTGGGTTACTAAATCGGGGAAATAAAACGCATCACCATCTTCATTATCGTACACGAGTCCACACCAACGCCTATCCCTAATGTGATCCATGAAAACAGTACCATATCCATTTACATCCATCAAAATTCTAGAAAAAATTTTCTCACCAAATATTGTGGGTGCCATGGTAGTGGAAAAAATTCGCAACAAGAGGGAAAAGGAAATGGAAACCTCTCTTGGAAACCGTGGGGGAAACCAGAGATAAACTGCCTGAGCAGTCTCAGTGGCCGCATGGAAGAAGTTGGATGTAGATCTGAGATCTACAATTCATGGCGACCGGAAAAGACACTCGCGGCAAAGCTGGACCTTTAGGAAGGCCGAAGAAACATGGCAGATCCGGAGTTTCAACAGCAAAACAGTGGAGAGAGCGATCAGGTTTTCATGGATTAGTGGTGCTGCTTTCTCTCCTCTATAGATCTAGGTCAAGATTTAGAAGAATATACCCGTAGGAGAGAAAGAAAGGGTTTAAATTGATTGAAACTTTAGGACTTTCCTTTTTTGCCATTTGAGGAGATTGGTATTTCAAATTGGGGATTTTGGGTGTTTAAAGTTTTGTACAAAATCTAAAAAATTTTTGTTTATATTTTTATTTTTAAAAGAAAAAGGAAAGAAGGAGCGGTTATTTACAAAAAGAGTCTCCTAAAAAAATATTACAATGAAGAGCAAGGGAAATCGAGAAGGGCCTGGCCACTCATATACTGGGCAATAGAGACCCAGCTCAATAACTCCATGTGGCTCAGGCTCAGTGGTCAAGAAGAATTTCAATCGTTGTCTATTAACCTTAAATATGTCTCTGTTCTGAGGATCAGAAATTTCCATTGCACCGTGTGAAAGATAATTTACACCAAACCCTGACCAATGTGTTTTTAACTTTCCGATAAAGAGATGGAGTGTTGAGAGTTGTATAGCAAAATATTTTGTCCTGGAACAAAATTTTTTCTGTGGATGGATTGATCGTGAAAAAGTTTGGTTCTACTTTTGAAATTTTGGGCATTGTCGTAAACTTCATTTCTTATCTCTTCTAACTCGAAAATCTACATTTTTTGTAGATCATCGACTTTCTTCAA
This sequence comes from Agave tequilana, assembly GCA_038442645.1. Lineage (NCBI taxonomy): Eukaryota > Viridiplantae > Streptophyta > Magnoliopsida > Asparagales > Asparagaceae > Agave > Agave tequilana. The sequence continues at coordinate 6,146 of JAVJIF010006220.1, read as the reverse complement.
GTCAAAATTGAATTGCTTAATAGCCATAAATCACAGTGCTTTAGTTTTACTGGCAGATGACAGGGCTTTCCAAAACAACTCGATACGGAGACATACCTAAAATAGTCTTAAAGATGGTTCTATAGGCCCAGAGTGCATCAATAAGCTTAACTGACTAGTCCTTCTATTCTGCTTGACGGCTTTCTTCAGAATGAGTTTTAGTTGTCTTTTAATAACTTCAACCAGCCCATTCATTTGAGGATGATATGCCGTGGATACTTTGTGAGATATGAAATTTTTCGCATTAGGACTTCAAAAGTCCGATTACAGAAATGATTCCTACTGTCATTATTATCACATGGGAGGCTCCAAAGCATGAAATTATGTTTTCTCCTAAAAATTTGATGATTACTCTGTTGTCATTCATCCTTGTTGTTACTGCTTCGACCGACCTAGAAATGCAATTTACGGCAACCAAAATGTATTGGTTATCGAATGAATTAGGAAGGGGTCCCATAAAATCAATACCCCACACATCAAAAATTCTACCTCCAAAATTAGGTTAAGGAGCAACATGTCCTTTCATGTTATCAGACCCGTCATTTGACATTTCATACGGAGTATGCAAATTTTGAAGAAGTCCTTGAATAGAGTGGGCCAATAGAATCTACTCTGCAGAACTTTCTCAGCAGTCTTGCGGAGACCAAAGTGTCCACCACATGCAAACTTATGACAAAAAGTCAACACACTGTTGTGCTCATCCTCTTGGAGACACCTTCGTATGATCTGGTCAGGACAATACTTGAAGAGATATGGTTCATCTAGAAGAAGAACCGTATCTGTGTGAAAAAATGATGCTTGTCCTATCTTGAATGATCAGTCGCTAAGATTGCACATTTATTATCATATTCTCATACTTATTATTAAATAAACTTTGCTTGTTCCTAATTATTGTTTAATTTATTTGTAGGCCCATTCCTAAAGGAGAGTGAAGAAAAATGAGCCCAAAAGCCCATCAACTTCTGAATTAAATCAGAATAAATTTGGAATCAATGAATTAGGGTAAATCTTGGCAAATCTGAGAGGTTGAAAACTGGTTGAAATGAATCATCCTAAATCAAGCGGTTAAAGCCAAAGATCAAAGGCCATTTCATCAAAATCTCGGACATAAAATGCAAATCCAGCTGAAGATAAATGCAAATCGTGAAGTCGGAGAGTTCCACCAACAGGGTGTGGCCACCTAGCCACACCCTGGCCGTGGAAACGCGGCCAAAGCCGCGTTTCCGCGGCTTTGTTGGTGAGTTAGGGGAGCATTTGCTCCTTTTATCTTCATATGCTCCTATAGCTTGGGTTTTCCCTATATACTGAGATTTTCAGAGCAGAATGAGGACGACCAAGCAGAGGATGACCAAGCAAAGAACAGAACTTAGGATAATTTGTTGTTTGTAACTTAGGTTTTTAATTTTCGTTTTATGTAATTTTTACTTTTCTTTATGTAGCTAAGAGGAGAGACGACTTTCATGGAAGAATGAGAGCAAGCTTGTACTGCAGGTGACACCAGTGTAAGTGATCTCTTCTTTCATTATTATTTGAATCGAATCAAAGTTTCTTTTTCTTTCTTTACTCTTATTTTCTTTAATCTCCTCTGATGTGTTGCAATCCAAGAGAATCCGATAGGCGAGACTGCTTAGCCATTGCAAGTGCCCTTGATGGCCTATGGTGATGAATAACCCTTCTCTTGCTAGTATAATTTACCCTTTTATACTTAGTGTAGATCGAGAATGGGGAAGATCCTATACGCCATGCTTGATTGCCTTCAAGGACAAGGTAAGTCGTTGCAATGATCCAAGGTATATGAGCACTAAAGAGGTAAGTAATTTTTAGGTTGTCTTTCTTTTCTTTTATCCTTTAGTTTCAAATCACAATCTCCAACCATTTTTATCACCCTTTTCAATTTCTTTGTATATAATCCATTTTTTTCATTTTCCTACCTTCTCAATCTACCACTTTCTTTCTAATTTCACTTTAACCTAATTTTTCTCTTTTTCTTTAAAGAACTAAAGAAGAACTTTAACCATACTTTGTATCTTAAAAGAAGACTTACTTAAAGAGCTTCCATCGCTAGTCCCTCCTTGTGGATCACGACTCGCATAGCCACTTGCTATTGCGATAGAATTTAGTAACTTGTACTTTCATTCTTAGTTCTAAAATTCGGTATTTTTGTGTGCAGGTTCCAACTCAATCAAAATTTTGGCGCCGTTGCCGGGGAGGGACGGTAAGTTATTCTCTTTTTAGATTTACATTTTTGGTTAATTTTCTGTTTTTATTTTTAGTGTACAGGCTTGACAACAAGGAATCTTTGCTGCAGTGGACATATAAGTGGCCTTGGATTCTGCTCAAGCAAGCAGAGCCAAAGCCCTCAGATTTGCTACATTCATATGGCAATCTGAGTGAACTACTAACTTGTATTTTTTGCAGGTTGGCTGTATGCAAACTTTAATATCTATAGCTATCTATTTCCTTGTTTGTCTCACTGTACTTCCTTTCTAACCTCAACAGTAAAATGATATTTGTTAATGCTAAAACGATTTAGACTTGTATTTAGGCACGTGTCTAACTTGTTTACATTTTTCATTACTGTTGAAGAGTGCTAGAGCAAAGGTACGTGTGCATAGCATCTAGTATAAGAACACTTTTGGATTGTTTACATTGCTTAAGTGTTGCTTTTCTTGTACACTGCACTAAATCAATCTTAAGGGCTTGTCCTATGAACAAGATAAGGTAGGGAAGTCATTACCCTCCCTTAGTCCACAAACAATCTCCTCACTCACTAACCAAAACCTAACTAAAAATGAGTAGACGTTGGCCCTAGGGACATCTCAAACACAATTAGGAGATTATCCTAAGGGGAAAGGTGTTGGAATTTGACTCCTGCCAAATCAGTGTCTAAGAAGGGGATTAGGGCCGAAAACCCGAAAGTTGTGAAGGTACACCTAGAGGGGGGGTGAATAGGTGTACGCTAATCTAATGAACTAAATGCGAAATTTAAAAACTAATTGCTACAACACTTAATGCAACCAACGAGTGTAGCCGAATTCTCAGTGAAGGGCTCTGGACTAACTCCTTTTGATTCCTCTGAATAAGAGTTCAGGCGCTATATGAAGCTCTCGAGGTTAAGCACAAGTGAGGCACACACAAACAAGCCAAGTTATATAATGATATGATAATATGAAAGATGCAAGGCACAAATAAAGAGAGAGAGAGAGTTTAGAATCAATGGATCAAATGCAAACAACAAGATGTGTTTCGAGCACCGAGCTCTACGTCCCCGCCTTCATCGAGAAGGATTTCGAATCCACTAACTTGTCACCTAGGACTCCCACACAGGGAACCTCCACCGAGGATTTTAGGGCAATACAATAACCGGGAGTACTGAACTCCTCTCTCAACTAATACAACCTCCACCGAGGCAACATAAACACACCTCACACAAGAGAGGTAGGCCCTTAGCCAAACAACCGCAATCCACCTCTTCACAAAGATGGATACAAATTCAAATTCCACCACTCACTAGAGGGAGCAAACCAACTCAACCTCTACCAAAGAGGGAGCTAACCACCACTCCAAATCAACCTATACCAAAGAGGGATACAACAAATAAAGGAGGGTACAACACTTGGTGGTTTCCACAACCACAAACAAATTATTTTCCCACAAATAAAAGATCCTATAGAAAGGATAGAATGATATGGCTCAAGAGTGGAAAACAAAGTGTTTGATCAAAGAAAATCACTTGGGAAAAACACTAAAAAGATATGGAATTATAGATCAAAAATCAATTCCCAAAAGCCTATTTTCTTTGAAATAATAAACACTTTAAAAACAAATAAGGAATAGCAATTTGAACCCAAAACTTTTTGCTTAAAATAATAGAAGAGATCTGAAATTTTTGGCTCTAAAAATCTTAGAGAAAATCTCATACAAATGGGGTATATAAAGTCCAAATCAAAACCTAGCCGTTGGGCTGATTATTCAGCTTTGGCGGCTGGCGGTCGACCGGCCCAGTCGACCGCCAATGGTCAAAAATTTGACCGTTGGAGCTCTCCGGTCGACCGCCCGGTCGACCGTCCTAATCCAGAGAGCAAATGCTCTCTGGCCGGTCGACGCCCAAGCCTTACGGTAGACCGGTCCGGTCGACCGCCCCACACCGAGAGTGGGGTACTTGCAGTCGGTCGACCGGGCCAAGTGGCTGGCCAGCGTGCACGTTTTGTGCACGTCGGTTGACCAGTCCGGTCGACGTCTCTGGGTACGGTCGACCGTCCCGGTCGATCGCCAGAGCCTGGCAGAAGGCTGCTAGGGACAGAAAAACTTGGTTTAAAATATTCTAAAAGATTCCATAAATTCCTTAAAAATCCACAAAAATAGTTTTAGCATAATGCATTGATATACAAACTTGTGTGAAAAATTTCAACACAAATTTCAAACTTTTGAACCATTTTTGTGACTTACAAATTTTGCCGAAAACCAAAAACCATATTTTTTCAAACTTGGATTTTGAATTGAAAATTCGTTTTGTCCAAAACTCATCCAAATACAAAAACATGATACTTAAACACTTTGAAGCATGTTACATATGGACATAAGTCTAATATACATGAAACATATATATATATATATCCATGTTTTTGACTATAAATCTAAAAATAAGTTTTGTTAAAACACTAAACCTAAAACACATGAATAGGCATATCAAAATAAGTTTGTCTAAGTTATGAAGCATACATGTATATAGAATGAATCTAATATACATAAAAGTAAGTAAACTTGTTTTGATATAATATCTATTCATGAAAACCAATTTCGGTTAAACCAAAACCGAAAACCAATATCCAAAACATAAAACGTGTGTGTGTTGTGAACTTGAGCATATCACACTATCTATTCTTTACAAATGGATCTAAAACAAAAACTAAACTATGTACCGAAGTCTTCTTGACGAACTCCGTCTTCAAGCCGACTCGATCCAAACCGTGATCCACCGAGCTTGACTCAAACGAGTGCTATATATGATCTTGATGCTCGGCTCTTGAATCACCATGTGAGAAGCTCCAAAACTCCTTTGTTAAAGCTAATCACCTACTATTCTTGGTTAAGGATCTGAAACTAAACATCACAGATTATTAGTAAACATAACTACATAAGTTAATCATCATCAAACTAGAGTGGAGGCCTCTGGGCCAACAGGTTGGTGGTTACTTAATTAAGGAACGTCTTTGACAGATAACCTCCCACCAATCTTACCCTGACCTGGCTGATTAGCTTGTGGGCAAAGTCTGCATTATACCTCCTATAGACAGTCTAACCAGTTAGGAGTCGTCTAGCTCAAAGGTCTACCCTAACTTACGTTAGAATTTTTTTCTTTTTTGTTTGCTTATTTGTTTGTTTTTTCTCTTTGTTATGTTTTCTTGTGTGTTATGGCTTATAACAACAATTTTTTCAATTTTAATGGTAATCCATATTACACACCAACCTCTTTTTCAGATATTACCAACCCGACATATCATAACTTTAACCAACCTAGTGTGCCAGATTGGTCTTATCCGAATTAATATAACCCATGCCCCCAATCTATAACCATAATTTTCAGAATAATTTCAACTCTTCACAGAGTCAGTTGGGATTCACCTCCCCCGAGTCCAATTTCAACCAACTTGTCCTCCCTATCCACCTTGTCCACAATATTTCCAAGATTTATACTCAGTCCACCGGTCCAAAATAGAAAATCATCATTTTGGAAATGAGTATGCGTGAGTCCAGAAAGTCACAAAATCTGAGGGACTCACAATTTCACCACCAATTCCAAAATAAACACTCCATCTTTTCAATAAAATGATGAACCTATCAACTATGAAAAGATGCTTGAAGCTATAACTCAGACTCAAAACGCTCGTAATCATGACATAGATATGATGGTCCAATCTCAACGTTCTCATCGTTTGGCCAGTTCTGATGTCGTTAACCATTCTGTTAGAGTCGAAGAGTCATGTTGTTTTAGAAAACAGGTTCCATTTCAGCACAATCATTTGAACTTGCCCAAACTCCAAATTTTGAAAGTGACATTGACAGTTTGGCAAGTTATTCCTTTCCTGAAATTGAACTTGAGAATG